>BLKR01004003.1:0-123401 GCA_011170035.1 Teleogryllus occipitalis
TAAGAGTATTATTATTTTCCTTTAGGTGCCCTTTCACTAGCGCCCAAATCTTTTCAATTGAATTATATGCACAATGATGGCAGACAAATTACGTTGCCATTCAGTGCTTTGGCAGTTTCATCTCCTTCATACATCAGTTTTGAAAATAATCAAAAAGAATCTTGAAGTTGGATTGGAGTTACAGCCTTCCTGCTGCTTAAGACCAGCAAAAAACTTTCCAAACGATCTTGATTGATATTTCTAGTGTTAATATTAATCACTACCAGATCCCTCGCCTTCTTCCACAGGGTTTGGGCAGCATATTTCTCATCCAAAATTCAAAACATTTACTTACAAGTTTATTTGTGCCAGGAGACGGTAATTCAAATTCCCAATCTCGAATACTTTTGCAGAGTCTATTCCAAATAACATGGTGATTCGATTTTTGAGTGATAGAAGTTCTCCATAATAATTTAGTGAAGAAGCATTAAAAGTATCAAAAAATTTATTAACTAGGAAAATGAATTTTGCCAGATATTCAGCAAATTTACTTCCAGTTTTTGGGCATAGCAGCTCAATTCATGGAAAACTTTGACTAAACAATTGTGTAGCTAATTTTACCCTCATTTTTTCTTTAGGATTTGAAACAATACAATCCCTAATTTTCAATGGATACACCTCAGACATTTTCGCCTTTTTTTCGTATTCAAAGAACTTGTTCAAAAACATCATATAATAAAATTTTGATTTGATTATTGTTCCACCCTTTGATTCAGATGTCAAATTTAAGGAAGTTATTTCTCAAAACTTTGAAAAGATGAGTTGAATTTGCAAAAACAAAAATTTTGTCATTCGTAATTTTGATAATAGGATCATGATCTTGTGGCCAGTACTTTGCACTGAAACATTGAACTGTGCTGTTTAAGAAACTGGCCACGAGTTTACACCCTATGCTCTGCAACTCAACCAGAGTTTCTTTGCTTGCATTTTCTAGATATCCTTTGCTAATGGCCTGACCCAAGTGGAAAGCAACACATTGCTTCCATTCTGATATCAGACCATGCACCATGTAAACTAGAGAATGGTCAACAAAAGAGGGATTGTAACTCCCTCCCAAATCTTGGTAACCCAAAATATGATCATAATCGTGTTTTTCCAAATTCATTTTCTCAAACAAAAGAACACACAATTTATCAATTTCTGACTTGGTAGAGAATTTCTTAACCATGCTGTTATCCAGTCTTCGAAGTAGCCATGGTTAAAGGAATGGCTCTGATGAATGTGGGTCAGAGTTTTGGATGATGGTAAGGCAAATACATGTCTGAGCAGCCAGTAAGCTGTAGCAAAACTTCCCTAAATAGCTAGACACTGAGCCTTAATGTGGTGTGAATCCTGCCTGCTGTAAATGGGAAGTAGTTAGTAGTTTTATTTTTGTGTGCTCTCTTGATTTTATTAAAAGTAATTAATTTGTTTTTATTCTGTATTTTTGTTTTTAGGTTCAATTTATGTTATTAACCCTTTCACTGCTAAAAGCATCCACACCTCTTTTTTATCCTGCCCCTTCAATGCAATCATTTTTTGATCAACTGATCGAAAAGATATTTCCCCTTTCTTCAATTTGTTTCCAATTACAGGCATACACTTTCTGTTTTTCCTAACAGTGCCACAAGCATTAGTAGAGTGCACATGCAGCCAATTGAAATGTGTTGGACTTGAGTACCAATTGTCGATGAAAATACTGTGTCCCTTGTTAACATATGGTTGCAACAATGTTGCCAGTAATTCCAAGTTTACAATCTTCAATATCTGAGGAAATGCTGGTGTATACTTTAATGTCCAATACATATCCGGACGTGCAATCCCACATTACAAAAAGTTGTACCCCAAAACTACTTCTCTTAGATGGAATATATTGTTTGAAGCTCAGTTTGCCTTTGAAGAGCACAAGACTTTCGTCTATACATAAATTCTGGAAGGGATAAAAGCCAGTTTTAAAATTGTTTCTAATGCGGTCCACAATGTTTCTTACTTTTACCAAATGGTCACCATATTTGGGTACAGTATTGTCAGAAAAATGAAGTGCTCGCAGCAAAAGAAGAAACCTGTCTCTTGAAAAAATTTCTTGAAAAATTGGAGTATTTATAAGCCTGTCATTTGACCAGTAATCATCTAGTGAATTTTTCTTCACATGGGCCATCAAAAATACAACTTCAAAAATAAGTACATTTCATTTCTGGAAGTTTCCACCCATTTTAGTAATCTTGATTTTTCGTTTGTAATGTCCTTTAGAAGGAATTGTACGTGCTTATTGATTTCTTCTACAATTAAATCTACGGTTTCTTCATCAAAAAATAACTGGAAGAAACTAAAAAAATGTTCTGATGAAATTGGCACTTTCATACCGCTTGATGAGATGTGAACTGGACTGGTGAACTTTAGGAGACAAGTTGGCACTTTTCCAATAAAAATCCGTGGTCCTCGTTGTTTCTTCATCATCACTGTCATCAATTTCAGAATTACTTAGATCTGCATCATGATCTGGTGCTACGGATGCATCTTGAGCACGCTGTTGTGTGGCAGAAGTCGAAGGGGCGTTGATGTCATATTCCTGTTCATTTTCACTATCCAATGAATTTTCTTCAAAATCACTGTCCATGAACATTTCTCTAACTTCATCTAAAGTAAATACACGATCACACATGTTTTCAAACTCACTCGCACTACTTCCCAAGACCAGTGTTCACGAGCACTCTTGATTCACACAGTCTATCGCATGATCAAGTGCAGCAGGGATGCACAACACTGAAGACACGCGAAACCTGCCGGTGAATATCAAAAGTATGGAACGGATTTCCATGTAATTACGTTTTAACACAAACTAGCTACCAGCTTTCAATTATATTTTTTAGAGTTTATAAGACATTTTGAATGAATTAGAACTATTTTTATTTTATATATTTTTACATATTTTGGTATAATTACATTTTTTACATATTTTACCAATTAATACATATTTCGGTACATTTTAATATATTTAAACGTCGAAACGGAACGTTTCAGACACTCATTTGCAATATATGTTGCAAAATCATCTTTATTATAAATCAAATGTAATGCTACTTCGCTTCCATGACCACCATATCTTCGCCATGAATTGTCAAACTTACCTCCCCACGCCCTTACTGCTTACTCGGAGTAAAGGATGGTGGATTTTTGTGAATAAAAGTATTTTCAACTAAGTTCTTCCTTATGTTTCAAACAACACGTTCGTTACTCGATCGAAAACTAACAAATATTTTTTACAGTAAATTGTAAAAAATATTTGTTAGCGCGTTGTTCGATTTGCAGGGATAGGTGTATACCCTTGAACCCCCTCCCCTGGAATCCATCACTCGCTACACGATTGTACTATTCACTTGTACACCGGCTTCTCATAAATATTGGAATATATACTATGATCATATTTTACATTTCGAATAAAATTCTTATAAGTGGTGAAGTTTATAGTACAATTACTTCGTAAAGATAGAACCTACTTTCAGCAACTCCGAATCCTTGTTAAGGACTGATCGGTTTTTATGGTCGGAAAATGCTTGTAGAGAACAATTTTAAACACGATAATGAATTTTTATTTTACATATTTTCTATGTTTTCTAACATGTTTTGGAAAAAATAAGCACATATATGTACATATTTTGCATTTTTTATTACAATAAAATCCGTTCCCTAATCATAAGTAGCAAGTAACTATTTGCACTGCCACTAGATGCCACTAAAACACGGTAATAATTGTGGCTTATAGCAGCAGTTGAAGCGAAGAAAACCAAGAGCCACAATAGTGGCGCTTGGCATTCAATGGAAAGTTTTCTCCGTACCACAATAATGGCTCATAGCAGAGTGGGACCTATATGATCTCAGCCCCTTAAGTGGCGCATAGCAATGATAACACGGAATGCGGTACACAATGTAGTGGCTCACAGCAGTGAAACGATTAAGGAAATGCCGCGTTTGCTCGTGTCAACGTCGCTCTTTATGATCTTGTAACGTCAGGTGTCACGTGACTTCTAGTGCATAACGTCTCCACCTTACGCGTTACGCTAAAGCTCCCTGAAAGCTTACTTGATTGACCGACTTCTATCTCCAACTGATCTGCGCAGGGTTTGCACAGCTAATAGAACACGCATTTTATGTTTAAACCAAAATACCTGTTTTGATGTTAACTTGTTATCTAAATGCAAACCCTCTGCACTCTGAAGGTTAAAGAGGTCCTCTATATATGCCCATTGAATGGAGCCTTCTTTGAAGTAAATAACACCCTTTTCTGCTAAACAATTACGTACAAGGTTTATCATGTGGCAAGCATCTAACAATAAAGTCGCAGGTATGTTGCTTGTTACAGGGTGAGGAAAATAGGTCTGTAACATGACTACCTGACTCACATTTGCTCCCAAACTTTGTACCATACTCAGGTTGTTGCTTGCTCCATCAAATGTTACTGCTGCTACAGTAACACCAATTTCGTGCAACTTTTCAATGCACGTAGACACTAAAAATACCATCTCCTTACCAGGCAAAGCATCTATAAAAAATAACCACCAGTAATCTTCCAACAGTCATTCACAGTAGTACACATTATCTCACAAACTTTTTTTTTTTTTTTTTTGCTAACTATCACTGTTAATTTCTGTTCCTAGGTCCACATAACCTACAATTTTATTACCAGCCAGTTCAACATGTTTTAGTCACATCAATTGAGAGGCAGACAAGTGAATTTGCACCTCTTTTAGTTGCTCTTTTGCCTTTATCTGGATAATTTTAAACATTCCACACTGAATCCTGGCTCAAAATCAATTTTAAAGAGCCAAGAACTAACTCTTGATTTTTGGACTGAGAAGAGCATTATTGAATTTTCCCCCGACCTTTACATATGCTTTAGGGGCATATAATGTAATGTCAAGGCAAATGATCTCAATCTTTCATCAAAAGCATATTTAAGCACTCTAGTGCCTGAATTCTTGCTGGCTCGATTTATCAAAGAACAGACATCTGATGGCAAACTATTTTTGAAAATGTCAGCATTAATCTCTAGAAGAAACTTCTCTTGCTTTAAAGTGTCAATGATATCTTGATCGGTCTTTAATTTTTTTCCTGGCGCCTCACTTTCTGCTGTAATACTTTTATTTTCTTAGCACTACAGTTTTCATGGGATTTATTAAGTTTCTCAATTAATTTTTTCTTGGGTGGAGGTACTTGTGGGCTGTGAGGAGCACTGCCTGATTATCGCTGTTGATCAATTGCACACAATCACCCGTTTCGTTTTCTGATGAATTTCTTTGTTTAGGTTGATTTCGTGGTGTCTTCACATGTTTTTGAAGATGTGAAGGATATGCTGAAAAAATGCTCGGAACAGCTCCTTCTCTTCTTTTTTTTTTTCTGGGCGGTTAAGTCATCTTCTGGACGAAAATGTTGAGAGCAAACGCCAAAAGCAGATGTTGGTTGCCTGTTTTTTCTCCGAATGGCATTAACCCAAGCTTTTCTGTAATCTCGCGTTGGAAATCTAATCAATATCTGAACAAAACAAAAAGGCATTAGGTTGAACTTTACAAATCGCTCCTCAGGAACATTAATATACTCAAACGTATTCTTTTCCTACCCAATTTTAAATGTAGTAGTGCAAGTTTGAAATCTCCCTTTTGGGCGGAGCTTTTTTTCGCGGGCTTCCCCCACCGCTTCTGCAAGGGCAGATTTCTTGGCCTACTGGGCGCACGCGATTCGTCGCCCTGCCCAGCAAGAAGGAGCTATTAGTCATCACTGTCACTGCAGCATTCGCAGCACTATGCCTTTCGTTATTGTCGTCCTAAGAGGAACTTTCCCGTAAAGAAACAATTTTGTTCACTTCTTCGTTCTTGATCATGCCTATTTTCATACATTTCTTTCGAATTTCTTCACGTATTCACAACACTTCTTCCATCAGTATGGGCAGTTTTCAGAAAATAATATTCGGCATACATTTTCGTTAACTTGCCGTGGTACCGACACTTTGTTTACCAATACGATTCTTAATGTAATCCCAAGCTAATTCGATAGAATTGAGGACGAGATGGTAAGAAGGGAGCTTGATGTTGAGGCCACTTTCAAGCGAATGGTGGACTTAGATACTTATAAGCACAATATTACGCCTGTGAACATCACTTGGAATGAAGTCTACGCTACGACACGCCGCACTGCACAGCACTCAAAGACGAAAGGGAAAGGACTGAGGACCAGGGGCGATCCTTCATGGTGGGCGGTGTTTCTTTTACTGAACCTTTAATATTGTTACGTTTCTAGGTGGTGAATAAAAAGTCTTGTATTATTTTAACAAAAAAAACGTTTATTTTATTTCTTAACTCAACCGCTGTAGACACTTGATTATTTATTTATACAACACTTCTCTTGATTATTTATTTACACTACACTGTTCCGAGCACTGGCCACAGTTCACTGCACTGATCACTGTTCGATGCACTGGCCACCGTCCGATGCACTGGTCACAGTCCACGCCACTGAGCACAATCACTGTACCGCGATTCACACACTTCACAGTCAGCTTCCACTGCGGACTTAAGACTGACTCGCGGTCGCTGGCCGCCGCGTATTTATACTCGGCGGGTGGCGTCGAGACCCTTCCGGACGTTCTGGAAGAGTCTAGTGCAGGGAGATGACGCAACCCGCGCTCACAGGCAGCTCATGGTGGCACCAGCAGCTGACGCAATCCGCGCGTGCAGAAGGTGGGGGTGCCGGCCGGTGACGCAATATTTGTTACAATATATTAAGAGTCAGCTTTTGTGCATAGACAGCTGAACTTGTTTTGATTTGGGTAGCTGACACGTACTGCGCGTTGGGTCAGGCACAACAGCCTGCCTGTGCGGTTGGCGCGAGTGCGAGTGAGAGAGCATGTGTTACGCTCAGGGGAAGTAGCGGTTGGTGGTGGGAGTCGCCCCTCCCCGCGCATGCGCATTCCAAGGGAGAATACAAACTTGTTCTACTATAGTTGTTTAAGCATACAATCTTCACATAAGAAATCGTCAACAGTCAGTAAAATTCAGTAATTTGGTAGTAACTACCCGGTGTATTGAAATTCCAATTTATTTTCCCTTGTGTCGCGAATTCTTAAAATTGCATCCAAACACAACACAGGTATTCACCATCACGATGGAAGTGATTCAGAAATTCACAAAATACAACGGAAACAATTCCGAAATAAGGAAAAAAGCTCATTAATTTAACACATACAGCATAGGCAGTGAACGAATCTGGAGTGACACATATTTATTATTTTTGCAGGTAGGTATGTACAACCTGGTGACAGAACACTACAATTTACGTATTACAAATAGGAATATTAACTTTAAATTACTTAACAATGTAACTTTAAATTATTTAAAGACAATAATAATAATATGCTAACAATGATAGCATTAACTACATTTTATGGCTGACCTGCTTAGTTACTTTAAACTATTAAATACAAGACTACACGACTTTTTAATTACACTTCACTTCACATTTGCAATTCACTTCTCTTTCTACTTCTATACTGCATTACACTGCACAACACGTCACCACAATTCAATACGATACTACTTTGAATATAATATATATTTAATAAAGCAACGCATTTAATAGTAACTAACACAATAGCAATAAAAACAATAAAATAATAACTTATAATAAGCCTAACTTTCTAAATCTATAAACTTTACAAATATTAGTGAATTTATTTTTAAATCTTTGAACGCCTAGAGGAAAGGGTTCAGAGGCTGTCGCAAGTAAATTATTCCAGTCCGTTATTCTATTTGTAAAGGAAAAATTTCCAACATCTGTTGTCTGTGGCCTAAACTGAAATT
Source organism: Teleogryllus occipitalis (assembly GCA_011170035.1). Classification (NCBI taxonomy): domain Eukaryota; kingdom Metazoa; phylum Arthropoda; class Insecta; order Orthoptera; family Gryllidae; genus Teleogryllus; species Teleogryllus occipitalis. Next base: position 7,869 of record BLKR01004003.1, read on the forward strand.
TGTGGTTGTGATCCCCCCTACTAAAGTACGAAGGTCTACCCAGTCGGATGTAGATATCTTTCCAAGCTGGATAACCGGCATACGCTTTGTACAGGGCACAGAGTCTTGCCTTAACCCTCCTAATTTCTAGAGACTCCAATTCTACTTTCTTCCTATTGCTTCGGAAAGTAAATTTATACGCTCTTCTCTGTAATCAATTCAAATATTCCTTTTGGGAATTTCTATAAGGGTCCCAACAAACAGCCCCGTATTCCATTAATGGACGAACTAGAGATAAATAAGCTAATTCTCTCGCTTTCGCAGTACTCTTTTTTTAGTATTCGCATAGTAAAATGCAAGGACCTCCAGGCTTTCCGTACGACAGTTTACTTGATATTCCCAACTCAAATTTGCTATCAAAAATTATTCCTAGGTATTTGGAAGACAAGACTCTTGGAATATTTTCGTTGCCTAAACGGTATTGAGTTTCATTATATTTGCGGCCCCTACCAAACGTGATGGTTTTACTTTTCGAACTATCTATTGTCATGCCATTTTTTCTGCCCATAAATGTAATCTATCTAGATCACCCTGCAAAATATCCTCGTCTACTTTTGATTGAATAACTCGATATATTATACAGTCATCTGCAAATAGCCGTATAAATTGTCTGGCTGGTCATTAACAAACGCGAGAAACAGAAGAGGCCCAAAAACGCTTCCTTGAGGAATACCTGAAGTTACCTTTGCTTGAGTCGAAAATTGTTGTCCAACTCGGACTTTGTTTCCTATCTCGAAGAAGCTCGTCAATCCACGCCACAACTCTGGGGTCAATACCCAATTGCATTAATTTATGAACCAGTGTATCGTGTGGAACATCAAATGCCTTCGCAAAATCTATTATTACGGCGTCCACCCTCCCACTATCATCAACTTCATCTGCTATATCCTGGAACAATGGTACTATTTGACTCTCGCAAGAGAAACCGTTCCTAAAATCATACTGTCCCTGAAATAGCCATTCTTTTTCCCCCATTCTTGTCTAATATAGCTAGTTATCTAGTGTTCCATTAGCGTACATACGACTGACGTGAGACTTACTGGTTTATAACTGACTAACTGGGCTAACAGGGTCTTCTTTCCCCGCTAATTTTTCCAAGCCCGTTCCCTTGGCAGTGGTTTCGCTAGATAGTAGATAGGGACAGAAGGAATCTCGTTAATCCATTCATGCGCGTCACTAATTGGATGACGAGGCATTTGGCTATACTCTACGCCTAAGCGCATTTCCCCCAGTAACGGCGGGGTTCCGTGGTGCAATCTAAATTGCCCAGCGTGTAGCACAATCGTTCCACGCATGGGACACGAGATTCCATCGCCCGATGAAATCTACTTCTGCCAATCCACTGCCGAGGCAGCAGACTTGGAAAAATTAGGAAGCGGGCCAGCAACGCTAGAGGGGTCTTGGCGGCTTGAGGAGCCCCCAGGGAAAACCACGCGGAGGTGCCCCACAGGCCTAACACTGAAAGTGCTCGGCCACCCGCCGCCTTGCGTTACCGCAAGACTCGCATCCCATGATGTGCGTTGCCGCCCACCATGGGAGCTACAAGGTGTAAAAAGGTGGAAGTTGAAAACTAGTGGATAGTATAAGTAATAGAGGAAAGGTGGATAGGTTCAGAAGGCTATTTACAAGTTTGGCCCGTTGCTGTACTTACCCGACAACATCATAGTCCATGAACATGTAAATCTCAATCGAAGACCGGAGAGCCACGAGAGAGATTGTCCTCATGTGCATGTCTGACGTGATGCCGAGCTGCCGGAGCGCTGCGATGGTCTGCGGAGGCATGGCTTCCGTGTCGCCCACGACGATAGGGAGCACGCTGGCGCTGTCCGTCTTCAGTAGCTGCGCCGCGACCGGGAGAGCAGGACGGTACTTCCTAATCTCCGCAGTCCCCCTTCCGAGCCCATCCCCACCCTCATGGCGGACAGTTACGTCGACCACGAAGGCCCCTCCCTCATTCAGCACGATGAGGTCGGGTTTGAGTTTGGACCCGTCAGGAAGACTGAGAGAGACTTCGGTCGACACCGTAGTCCCCCGTTGCTCCAAGAGGCGCGCCTCGATGAAATGTTTAATTTCATCGTGCCGGTTGACACGCGCCGCCTTGGTGCAGACGCAGAGGCCCAAGATGTGCCCCAGCGTCTCGGGCGCAGCGTGGCATCTCCTGCAGTTGACGTCCTTCTGCGGGATGGCCCTGTTCAGTGCTGCCCTGTTCCCCGCGGTGTCGGTGCGGAGCTGCAGCGCGGTCACCAGGCGACATGGCTTTAACAAGGTGGGCTTTGCAAGGAATGCATTGCCCACCGGGTCGTCAGCATGCGCTAGCGCCGCTTTTCCCTGGCAGCTAAGGCGAGTCCACCTCTCGAACTCGGCCTTAAGCTGCCGTTTCTTCATGGACACCACTTCCTCTTGATTAGAGGGCCAGGTGATGCGGGAGGCGGCAGCCGCCCGCTTCAGGCGGGACTCGGTGCCGTGGCACCGAAGGATGTCCCCGCAGAAGGAGTCGTCGGAGCGCGCCATCCTGCAGCCCAGCGTGAGGGCGATCCTGGGCACCAGCTGCGAAAGCCTCTGGAGCCCCAGACCGCCATCCCGTGGCCTGCAGTACACGCCGTCCGTTATGCAGCGTGGAAGGTGGAAGATGCTCTTGGCCGTTGTGCGTACAGCAACGTCCAGCCGCTCCAGTGCACTGCGAGGTGGCATTGCAAGTGCTAACTGGTGAAGGAAGTGCGGCTGGATATAGGCCTGCCACAGGTGCAGCTTCTGGTAGGGCTTCAGAGCTGCACTCTTGACCCGACCCAACGCGCGAGGGCAATCCTGGGCACCAGCTACGAAAGCCTCTGGAGCCCCAGACCGCCATCCCGTGGCCTGCAGTACACGCCGTCCGTTATGCAGCGTGGAAGGTGGAAGATGCTCTTGGCCGTTGTGCGTACAGCAACGTCCAGCCGCTCCAGTGCACTGCGAGGTGGCATTGCAAGTGCTAACTGGTGAAGGAAGTGCGGCTGGATATAGGCCTGCCACATGTGCAGCTTCTGGTAGGGCTTCAGAGCTGCACTCTTGACCCGACCCAACGCGCGAGGGCGATCCTGGGCACCAGCTACGAAAGCCTCTGGAGCCCCAGACCGCCATCCCGTGGCCTGCAGTACACGCCGTCCGTTATGCAGCGTGGAAGGTGGAAGATGCTCTTGGCCGTTGTGCGTACAGCAACGTCCAGCCGCTCCAGTGCACTGCGAGGTGGCATTGCAAGTGCTAACTGGTGAAGGAAGTGCGGCTGGATATAGGCCTGCCACATGTGCAGCTTCTGGTAGGGCTTCAGAGCTGCACTCTTGACCCGACCCAACGCGCGAGGGCAATCCTGGGCACCAGCTACGAAAGCCTCTGGAGCCCCAGACCGCCATCCCGTGGCCTGCAGTACACGCCGTCCGTTATGCAGCGTGGAAGGTGGAAGATGCTCTTGGCCGTTGTGCGTACAGCAACGTCCAGCCGCTCCAGTGCACTGCGAGGTGGCATTGCAAGTGCTAACTGGTGAAGGAAGTGCGGCTGGATATAGGCCTGCCACATGTGCAGCTTCTGGTAGGGCTTCAGAGCTGCACTCTTGACCCGACCCAACGCGCGAGGGCGATCCTGGGCACCAGCTACGAAAGCCTCTGGAGCCCCAGACCGCCATCCCGTGGCCCGCAGTACAGCACGCCGTCCGTTATGCAGCGTGGAAGGTGGAAGATGCTCTTGGCCGTTGTGCGTACAGCAACGTCCAGCCGCTCCAGTGCACTGCGAGGTGGCATTGCAAGTGCTAACTGGTGAAGGAAGTGCGGCTGGATATAGGCCTGCCACATGTGCAGCTTCTGGTAGGGCTTCAGAGCTGCACTCTTGACCCGACCCAACGCGCGAGGGCGATCCTGGGCACCAGCTACGAAAGCCTCTGGAGCCCCAGACCGCCATCCCGTGGCCTGCAGTACAGCACGCCGTCCGTTATGCAGCGTGGAAGATGCTCTTGGCCGTTGTGCGTACAGCAACGTCCAGCCGCTCCAGTGCACTGCGAGGTGGCATTGCAAGTGCTAACTGGTGAAGGAAGTGCGGCTGGATATAGGCCTCGCCACATGTGCAGCTTCTGGTAGGGCTTCAGAGCTGCACTCTTGACCCGACCCAACGCGCGAGGGCGATCCTGGGCACCAGCTACGAAAGCCTCTGGAGCCCCAGACCGCCATCCCGTGGCCTGCAGTACAGCACGCCGTCCGTTATGCAGCGTGGAAGGTGGAAGATGCTCTTGACCGTTGTGCGTACAGCAACGTCCAGCCGCTCCAGTGCTCTGCGAGGTGGCATTGCAAGTGCTAACTGGTGAAGGAAGTGCGGCTGGATATAGGCCTGCCACAGGTGCAGCTTCTGGTAGGGCTTCAGAGCTGCACTCTTGACCCGACCCAACGCGCGAGGGCGATCCTGGGCACCAGCTACGAAAGCCTCTGGAGCCCCAGACCGCCATCCCGTGGCTACAGTACAACGCCGTCCGTTATGCAGCGTGGAAGATGCTCTTGACCGTTGTGCGTACAGCAACGTCAAGCCGCTCCAGTGCACTGCGAGGTGGCATTGCAAGTGCTAACTGGTGAAGGAAGTGCGGCTGGATATAGGCCTGCCACATGTGCAGCTTCTGGTAGGGCTTCAGAGCTGCACTCTTGACCCGACCCAACGCGCGAGGGCGATCCTGGGCACCAGCTACGAAAGCCTCTGGAGCCCCAGACCGCCATCCCGTGGCCTGCAGTACAGCAGTCCGTTATGCAGCGTGGAAGGTGGAAGATGCTCTTGGCCGTTGTGCGTACAGCAACGTCCAGCCGCTCCAGTGCACTGCGAGGTGGCATTGCAAGTGCTAACTGGTGAAGGAAGTGCGGCTGGATATAGGCCTGCCACATGTGCAGCTTCTGGTAGGGCTTCAGAGCTGCACTCTTGACCCGACCCAACGCGCGAGGGCGATCCTGGGCACCAGCTACGAAAGCCTCTGGAGCCCCAGACCGCCATCCCGTGGCCTGCAGTACAGCCGTCCGTTATGCAGCGTGGAAGGTGGAAGATGCTCTTGGCCGTTGTGCGTACAGCAACGTCCAGCCGCTCCAGTGCACTGCGAGGTGGCATTGCAAGTGCTAACTGGTGAAGGAAGTGCGGCTGGATATAGGCCTGCCACATGTGCAGCTTCTGGTAGGGCTTCAGAGCTGCACTCTTGACCCGACCCAACGCGCGAGGGCGATCCTGGGCACCAGCTACGAAAGCCTCTGGAGCCCCAGACCGCCATCCCGTGGCCCGCAGTACAGCACGCCGTCCGTTATGCAGCGTGGAAGGTGGAAGATGCTCTTGACCGTTGTGCGTACAGCAACGTCCAGCCGCTCCAGTGCACTGCGAGGTGGCATTGCAAGTGCTAACTGGTGAAGGAAGTGCGGCTGGATATAGGCCTGCCACATGTGCAGCTTCTGGTAGGGCTTCAGAGCTGCACTCTTGACCCGACCCAACGCGCGAGGGCGATCCTGGGCACCAGCTACGAAAGCCTCTGGAGCCCCAGACCGCCATCCCGTGGCCTGCAGTACAGCACGCCGTCCGTTATGCAGCGTGGAAGATGCTCTTGACCGTTGTGCGTCCAGCAACGTCCAGCCGCTCCAGTGCACTGCGAGGTGGCATTGCAAGTGCTAACTGGTGAAGGAAGTGCGGCTGGATATAGGCCTGCCACATGTGCAGCTTCTGGTAGGGCTTCAGAGCTGCACTCTTGACCCGGAGCTCGCGCGGGCGATCTGCAGGCACCAGCTGCGAAATACTCTGGAGCACCAGACCGCCATCCGTGGCCTGCACCTGGCTAACAGCAGTCCAGTTATGGCGTGGAAGATGCTCTTGACCGTTGTGCGTACAGCAACGTCAAGCCGCTCCAGTGCACTGCGAGGTGGCATTGCAAGTGCTAACTGGTGAAGGAAGTGCGGCTGGATATAGGCCTGCCACATGTGCAGCTTCTGGTAGGGCTTCAGAGCTGCACTCTTGACCCGACCCAACGCGCGAGGGCGATCCTGGGCACCAGCTACGAAAGCCTCTGGAGCCCCAGACCGCCATCCCGTGGCCTGCAGTACAGCAGTCCGTTATGCAGCGTGGAAGGTGGAAGATGCTCTTGGCCGTTGTGCGTACAGCAACGTCCAGCCGCTCCAGTGCACTGCGAGGTGGCATTGCAAGTGCTAACTGGTGAAGGAAGTGCGGCTGGATATAGGCCTGCCACATGTGCAGATTCTGGTAGGGCTTCAGAGCTGCACTCTTGACCCGACCCAACGCGCGAGGGCAATCCTGGGCACCAGCTACGAAAGCCTCTGGAGCCCCAGACCGCCATCCCGTGGCCTGCAGTACACGCCGTCCGTTATGCAGCGTGGAAGGTGGAAGATGCTCTTGGCCGTTATTGCGTACAGCAACGTCCAGCCGCTCAGTACTGCGAATTAGCATTGCAAGTGCTAACTGGTGAGAGGAAGTGCGGCTGGATATAGGCCTGCCACATGTGCAGCTACAGTAGGGCTTCAAAGCTGCACTCTTGACCCGACCCAGCGTGAGGGCGATCCTGGGCACCAGCTGCGAAAGCCTCTGGAGCCCCAGACCGCCATCCCGTGGCCTGCAGTACAGCACGCCGTCCGTTATGCAGCGTGGAAGGTGGAAGATGCTCTTGGCCGTTGTGCGTACAGCAACGTCCAGCCGCTCCAGTGCACTGCGAGGTGGCATTGCAAGTGCTAACTGGTGAAGGAAGTGCGGCTGGATATAGGCCTGCCACAGGTGCAGCTTCTGGTAGGGCTTCAGAGCTGCACTCTTGACCCGACCCAACGCGCGAGGGCAATCCTGGGCACCAGCTACGAAAGCCTCTGGAGCCCCAGACCGCCATCCCGTGGCCTGCAGTACACGCCGTCCGTTATGCAGCGTGGAAGGTGGAAGATGCTCTTGGCCGTTGTGCGTACAGCAACGTCCAGCCGCTCCAGTGCACTGCGAGGTGGCATTGCAAGTGCTAACTGGTGAAGGAAGTGCGGCTGGATATAGGCCTGCCACAGGTGCAGCTTCTGGTAGGGCTTCAGAGCTGCACTCTTGACCCGACCCAACGCGCGAGGGCAATCCTGGGCACCAGCTACGAAAGCCTCTGGAGCCCCAGACCGCCATCCCGTGGCCTGCAGTACAGCACGCCGTCCGTTATGCAGCGTGGAAGATGCTCTTGACCGTTGTGCGTACAGCAACGTCCAGCCACTCCAGTGCACTGCGAGGTGGCATTGCAAGTGCTAACTGGTGAAGGAAGTGCGGCTGGATATAGGCCTGCCACATGTGCAGCTTCTGGTAGGGCTTCAGAGCTGCACTCTTGACCCGACCCAACGCGCGAGGGCGATCGTGGGCACCAGCTACGAAAGCCTCTGGAGCCCCAGACCGCCATCCCGTGGCCTGCAGTACAGCACGCCGTCCGTTATGCAGCGTGGAAGATGCTCTTGACCGTTGTGCGTCCAGCAACGTCCAGCCGCTCCAGTGCACTGCGAGGTGGCATTGCAAGTGCTAACTGGTGAAGGAAGTGCGGCTGGATATAGGCCTGCCACATGTGCAGCTTCTGGTAGGGCTTCAGAGCTGCACTCTTGACCCGACCCAACGCGCGAGGGCGATCCTGGGCACCAGCTACGAAAGCCTCTGGAGCCCCAGACCGCCATCCCGTGGCCTGCAGTACAGCACGCCGTCCGTTATGCAGCGTGGAAGATGCTCTTGACCGTTGTGCGTACAGCAACGTCCAGCCGCTCCAGTGCACTGCGAGGTGGCATTGCAAGTGCTAACTGGTGAAGGAAGTGCGGCTGGATATAGGCCTGCCACATGTGCAGCTTCTGGTAGGGCTTCAGAGCTGCACTCTTGACCCGACCCAACGCGCGAGGGCGATCGTGGGCACCAGCTACGAAAGCCTCTGGAGCCCCAGACCGCCATCCCGTGGCCTGCAGTACAGCACGCCGTCCGTTATGCAGCGTGGAAGATGCTCTTGACCGTTGTGCGTACAGCAACGTCCAGCCGCTCCAGTGCACTGCGAGGTGGCATTGCAAGTGCTAACTGGTGAAGGAAGTGCGGCTGGATATAGGCCTGCCACATGTGCAGCTTCTGGTAGGGCTTCAGAGCTGCACTCTTGACCCGACCCAACGCGCGAGGGCGATCCTGGGCACCAGCTACGAAAGCCTCTGGAGCCCCAGACCGCCATCCCGTGGCCTGCAGTACAGCACGCCGTCCGTTATGCAGCGTGGAAGGTGGAAGATGCTCTTGGCCGTTGTGCGTACAGCAACGTCCAGCCGCTCCAGTGCACTGCGAGGTGGCATTGCAAGTGCTAACTGGTGAAGGAAGTGCGGCTGGATATAGGCCTGCCACATGTGCAGATTCTGGTAGGGCTTCAGAGCTGCACTCTTGACCCGACCCAACGCGCGAGGGCAATCCTGGGCACCAGCTACGAAAGCCTCTGGAGCCCCAGACCGCCATCCCGTGGCCTGCAGTACACGCCGTCCGTTATGCAGCGTGGAAGGTGGAAGATGCTCTTGGCCGTTGTGCGTACAGCAACGTCCAGCCGCTCCAGTGCACTGCGAGGTGGCATTGCAAGTGCTAACTGGTGAAGGAAGTGCGGCTGGATATAGGCCTGCCACATGTGCAGCTTCTGGTAGGGCTTCAGAGCTGCACTCTTGACCCGACCCAACGCGCGAGGGCGATCCTGGGCACCAGCTACGAAAGCCTCTGGAGCCCCAGACCGCCATCCCGTGGCCTGCAGTACAGCAGTCCGTTATGCAGCGTGGAAGGTGGAAGATGCTCTTGGCCGTTGTGCGTACAGCAACGTCCAGCCGCTCCAGTGCACTGCGAGGTGGCATTGCAAGTGCTAACTGGTGAAGGAAGTGCGGCTGGATATAGGCCTGCCACATGTGCAGCTTCTGGTAGGGCTTCAGAGCTGCACTCTTGACCCGACCCAACGCGCGAGGGCGATCCTGGGCACCAGCTACGAAAGCCTCTGGAGCCCCAGACCGCCATCCCGTGGCCTGCAGTACAGCACGCCGTCCGTTATGCAGCGTGGAAGATGCTCTTGACCGTTGTGCGTCCAGCAACGTCCAGCCGCTCCAGTGCACTGCGAGGTGGCATTGCAAGTGCTAACTGGTGAAGGAAGTGCGGCTGGATATAGGCCTGCCACATGTGCAGCTTCTGGTAGGGCTTCAGAGCTGCACTCTTGACCCGACCCAACGCGCTTTCGAAGTTCGCCGGCAGGTCCAGGGCGTCGAAGCCCCGCCAAGGCGAATAGCTGATTCCAAGATAGCGCAGCGACTGATCGCTACGCAGGCCTGGAATTGCCCCACTGAAGATGCGCGCGCCCGGGTCTTCTATTGTCCAGGTCTTGTGGCCCGCCCTGATGTGGAACGCGACGCTCTTGGAGGCCGCCACCTCCATTTCTAGGGCGCTCAAGTACTCTGTGGAGTGGAGTCTGCCTTGTGCGTCGTGCGAGCTCTCGCCGAAAATCATGAGGTCATCGGCGAACGCCAGGACGCCAAGGTTCTGACCAGCTACCCGGAGCCCCGGTTGGTCTTCAAGGCGCCGGAGTAGCTGGTCCATAACTAAATTAAAAAGGAGAGGAGAGAGTGGATCGCCTTGCTTTACACCCCGGCGGAGTCGGATTTCAGTGTCCCCGTCAGGGTGGGAGAGGAAAGTGCGGACATTCCGGTAAGAGTCCGTCACGAGCCGCACAAAAGCCGGCGGCGCACCTTGCCTTTCTAGGGCCCATGCGACAGCTGCATGGGGGACGGTGTCGAAGGCTTACGCCACATCAAGTTGGACACACACTCCCCCGTGGTGTTTCTTCATCGCCCGAACTGCTTCGTGAAGGATTTGAACATTCTCGAAGCAGCCGGGCTCAGATATAAAGCCTTTCTGTCGTGGGTTCAGCGAGACCTGGTCTCGCAGTCTCCTCTCCAGGAGACCCCAGAAGGCCCGCGCAATCACAGATGACATCGTGATTGGCCGGTAATTGGCGGCGTGTGACGGATCCTTACCGTCTTTAGGGATTAAGGTGGTCCTGTTACGGGACCACTCGCTGGGGGATTGGCCATTGAGGATGACCAAGTTGTAAATCCGGGCCAAATCGGCCATAAGTCTTGCCCCCTTGAGATGTGCCGGCTTGATCTTGTCGACTCCGGGCGCCGTGTTGCTCTTAAAAGAGCAGATCTTACGCTTCACGTCTTGTCGAGTCACTGGCTCGAATAGCTTGCCAGCGTCCATAGGTTGCGCCGGAGTCTTGTCCTGGGCCCGAAGGCCCGCAACATCTGTAGGAGGGCAAGTCCCCCAGAGTGTTTGATATAGATCAAACACTTCACTCCTCTCCACCATGGTTGCCCTGTTGGGTTCTCCGGCTACGCCCGTCCGCAGGTTTTTGGCCAGAAGGCTTGGGTCATGCTCATAGAGCTCCTGCGTACGAGCGTAGCGGAACCGTTTCCTTGCTTTCCTACGGCCCCCGTTCCGAGTTCTTTGTTCTGCGGCCAGGCCTGAGGGGCTCGACCACTTCAAGATCGTACTCTTTCAGAAAGAGTTCATAGATACGATCTATTTCGCTTTGTGAGATCTGTTTTTCGGCCACGGCAGCGGAGATGGCAGCACTCACTGCCGAGGCTTCGCGAGGGTTAGGAGTTAAGCTTAGAACTTCCCTAAGTTTTTCCTCCCATTCTTGATGGGGAAGGGGAGGGTCCATGGCAGGATCTGTGCGAGGCAATCCTTCAGAAGGGTTTAGCGGAGAGTCTGGAGGGCTCTCCGTTAGGCGGGCACTCTGTATAAGGGAGTGGCGGCCTGGACTGCCCTGTAAAGGGGGGCTGGGCTGATTTGAGTTTAAAAGACCTTGTAAAGGGGTGTCTGTGTTTATACTCGCTTCCGAGTTCGGCGTCCCCTGTAATGGGGGTTCGCCAACCGGTTGACTGGCCGGTGTTCCTTGACTAGATTGGAGATTGAATTCGCGTACAGGTCTTACCGCGATGGCCGAACTTTGGCCTTCGTCCCCGGCCACAGGGGCTTCCGATGCGATGCTGACAGAGGTAGGGTGGATTCCCCCCCCCCCCCGGGGGCAGGGCTAAGCGTCTCACGTACGCCTTCTCACGGCGTTTGTCGGCAATCTGTTTCCGAGTCTTGCCCATTTCACTTGCAAGATCTTCTGAGCTGAGATCTGGGTTGACTAGTTCCAGCTCTGACATTCTTTGCAGCTCCTCAGCACTGAAGACCTTCCCCCCGAAGGGGCTTGAGGCCTCCAGCGCCGGGGCTGCCCATCTCCGCCTTCCTCTCCTCGTTGCGGAGAAGGGGGTGAGCCGTTCTTTTGTGTTGAGAGACGCCCGCCCTGGACCGAAAGGAGAGCCCACACTCTTCGCACTTCGGCCCTTCGATAGGGACCTTCCTGCCTTTGCACTTCGGCACATGGCAACGTGCCGCGTGGTAGCTCTTATATTGTTTACTGCATTGAGCACATGTGAACATTGGCTCATAAAAGTGAAGCTCCCTGTAATGGAGCGAGGCATTCTTTGGGTCTGTGAGGAGATAGTCTCCTTTTCCTGCTACCGCGCAGTAGTCACAAGTGCCAACCGTGAAAGGCAGTTCAATAACGGGTGGCCCTTCTTCCCTAGCCCCCACCGCACACACACGTGAATTCGCCCCCGGCGATCCGACCGGGCGAGTAACGCCGGACTTTAATTTTTCAGGTGTGCCTGCCATGTTGCCTAGAGGTTGCCCAATTTGGGCATTCTAAGACGCGGGCGCACCACCACCCGCGAATCTCCTACTCGCGCCTGACGGCGACGCGAGCTTTGGGGGCGTTTTTAGTGCCCCCAGGGGCCGGTAGCAGCCTCCTGAGCTCCGAAGAGCACCCCTTATACCGGCGGTTACTCGGTTGTCGCCAGGGTCCCCGTTAGCGTTATCTAGTTGATACCCCGAAGAGGTGGGGATTGACTTGGAGGCACGCCGATCTCGGGGAGTCCGCCCCGAGTGGACTGCAGGCCGCCCCTGCAAATTGCCACCTGACCAACCAAGAGAGTCATAGTTACTCCCGCCGTTTACCCGCGCTTGCTTGAATTTCTTCACTTTGACATTCAGAGCACTGGGCAGAAATCACATCGCGTCAACACCCTTTCGGGCCGTCGCGATGCTTTGCGGGCACGCTTGAATTGTTTGTTGATAGGAACCTGAAATAATCTCGTTAGATACGGTAATATTGCCTCTCCACCGAGTTTAATTATGTCAGTTGAAATGGCATGTGGACCCCGCGACTTTCCATTTTTCATAGATTTAAATAGTTTTCGCAATGTTTACGTCTATATTGCGTCGTTACTCTCGCACGCACACCTACCTGGGCCCGAGTTGCCGGCTAGCTCAGAAGGCGAATAGACCCTGAAATTTGGATGGTGGACGGACGTGGCTACGTGATGGAAGTAAATTGAAAGAAAAGTTTAAAGAAAACGGGCAGAGATAAAATAAAAAAATCGATTGAAGTGTCTTTTTATCAACTGTCTTGCATTCGGTGAGCGAATAAAACTCTGCCAACAACAAAACTATCTCCCTAGCAACGCGCGCCCGCCCGGGAGCGTCTCCGCCTGTACTATTCTCCGTCCTGAGAACTTAGCGCTTCCGCCCCGTACGGCCCGTCTGTCCTAAGACCTCTACGCTTCTCACCGCCCACGAACCTCCCCCCCCCCCCAATTTCCATGAATGTTCTAGAAGTTTCTACGAAATTTTGGAAGACGTTGTTACTGGCCGAAAGTTACTACACCGAAAATGATATTGCTCCAATCAGATTACGCGTCTTGTCGGTAATTTTGATGGAATTTTCCAGAACGCTCTCTCTCGCACACTTCCTGTAAACAATTCTGGGCGGTCATCGTCCCAGGTTCCTCCAAGCTGCGCAGTCTGTGGTCCCCGGGGAGGTCCCGAGGCGTGTATAATAAACATCGCCGGGGCGACGCCAAGAGGTCGTGTTTACAAATGTATTTTTTGTTAAAATCGCGAAACCGATTTCTCGCAGTATTACATAACTTTCTCTATACTATGTATATTACTAAGAAAGTAGTACGTACATAGAAATTAGAAATATCTGATATTCTGCAAGACCGCATACATAAATTGATTGGTGTATAAACAATACACTGTGATGTGCACATAACATTTGGAACCTTTTAAGAAATGTGTCCCTTGGCATTTCAAAACAAATGAAAAGAAGTTTTCCACTCACCTGAGCAACGTAAAGCATCCTCTTGTTTGATGGAAGCATCTCCACAGCACAATGCAAGAGGATCCTTCTCTTTGACACTAACTTTTGAACTGAAGCTGAAATATTGCCTATCTGCGTATATAAGTTGGTTCATTGGTAATGCACTTAGATGTGCACATAAAATTTGGACCCTTTTAATAAATATGTTCCCTTAGCTCCCAAAAGAAAAAAACGTTTGTCACTCACCTGAGCAACATAGAGCATCCTCCTGTTTAATGGAAGCATCTTCACAGCACAATTCAAGAGGATCCTTCTCTTCGTCACTTACTGTTTTAGTCTGATCTGTTCTCTGGACTGACAGTGAAGGTACTAATCATCTCGAGTAAGCAATTTTAAAGGCAGGTTTTGGCTCGTTTCAAAGTTATTGTTTTGTGCGTGGTGTCACCCACGTTGCGTCTTTCTTTCGTCGTTCAAATGTTGTTAATGACGAAATCGTAAAATAAAGATTCTCTATGGAACACGGCAATTACGAGGTTTGGGTTGATACCATTATTGTTGATATCGCTATCTCCATTGATCCAAAAGTCCATACACACATACGTACTGTAGCTGCAGAAAAGAGAACTTCAAGACACAGTTGCCGAAACCAAAGCATTCTAGTTATGCTACTCTGTTCACTCTTTGCTTTGTCATCTGTCTGTTGTGTTCGTAAACGACGTAAACGGTGGAAGAAAAATCTGATCTGTTCACTGGACGGTAAGTGAAGGTACTAATCATCTCGAGTAAGCAATTTTAAAGGCAGGTTTTGGCTCGTTTCAAAGTTATTGTTTTGTGCGTGGTGTCACCCACGTTGAGTCTTCCTCTAGTCGTTCCAATGTTGTTAACGTCGAAATCGTAAAATAAAGATTCTGTCGTGACTACAGCAATTTCGAGGTTTGGGTTGCTACCATTATTGTTAACATCGCTGCTATAACAATTGATCCAAAAGTACATACAATCATATGTACTGTTGCTGCAAAAAAAGAGAATTTTAAGAAACAGTTGCCGAAACCAAAGCATTCTAGTTATGCTACTCTGTTCACTCTTTGCTTTGTCATCTGTCTGTTGTTTTCGTAAACGACGTAAACGGTGGAAGAAAGAAATCTGATCTGTTCTCTGGACTGACAGTGAAGGAACGAAGCATCTCGAGTAAGCAATTTTAAATGCAGGTTTTGGCTCGTTTCATAGTTATTGTTTTGTGCGTGGTGTCTCCACGTTGAGTCTTTCTCTAGTCGTTCCAATGTTGTTAAATGGTCGAAATCGTAAAATAAAGATTCTGTCGTGACTACAGCAATTTGGAGGTTTGGGTTGATACCAGTATTGTTGACATCGCTGCTATCACAATTGATCCAAAAGCTCTTTCACTCATACGTACTGTAGCTGCAAAAAAGAACTTCAAGACACAGTTGCCGAAACCAAAGCATTCTAGTTATGCTACTCTGTTCACTCTTTGCTTTGTCATCTGTCTGTTGTGTTCGCGTGTGCTGCTATGAATAATGAACAGTTTAACGAAATAATATTAAGTAGAAGGAAAACATAAGAATGAATAAAAGCAAAAACTACTATGTACTTATGTGATGTACATCTAGAATTTTATTAATTAATGAACAAATCCAATGTACTTTAACCAACATACAATTAAAATTCCCCCAAAAATATTTTTTGTAAGTATTAATATGAATAAAAACAATACTACAATTACTAAAAAGGAATAAAACAACTCAACAATGACTAACAAAACCCGCTTCAAACTATAATTCCGCAAATCAACGCTCGAACCTCAAAATCGCCCTATACTCTCAATTCCGCTCCAGGCCAGTGTCGCGAGTCGCGCCCAGTTCGCACTCGATCAGCTTCGCAGCCGAGTAAGAAATTTTAAATGCAGGTTTTGGCTCGTTTCCAAGTTATTGTTTTGTGCGTGATGTCACCCACGTCGAGTCTTTCTCTAGTTCCAATGTTGTTAATGTCGAAATCGTAAAATAAAGATTGTCTAGTGACTACAGCAATTTCGAGATTAGGGTTGATACCATTATGGTTGACATCGCTGCTATCACAATTGATCCAAAAGTCCATACACTCATACGTACTGTAGCTGCAAAAAAGAGAACTTCAAGAAACAGTTGCCGAAACCAAAGCACTTCTAGTTACGCTACTCTGTTCACTCTATGTTTTGTCATCTGTCTGTTGTGTTCATAAACGACCTAAACGGTGGAAGAAAGAAATCTGATCTGTTCTCTGGACTGACAGTGAAGGTACTAATCATCTCGAGTAAGCAATTGTAAAGGCAGGTTTTGGCTCGTTTCAAAGTTATTGTTTTGTGCGTGGTGTCACCCACGTTGCGTCTTTCTTTCGTCGTTCAAATGTTGTTAATGACGAAATCGTAAAATAAAGATTCTCTATGGAACACGGCAATTACGAGGTTTGGGTTGATACCATTATTGTTGACATCGCTATCTCCATTGATCCAAAAGTTCATACACACCTACGTACTGTAGCGTCAAAAAAGAGAACTTCAAGACACAGTTGCCGAAACCAAAGCATTCTAGTTATGCTACTCTGTTCACTCTTTGCTTTGTCATCTGTCTGTTGTGTTCGTAAACGACGTAAACGGTGGAAAAAAGAAATCTGATCTGTTCACTGGACGGTAAGTGAAGGTACTAATCATCTCCAGTAAGCAATTTGAAAGGCAGGTTTTGGCTCGTTTCAAAGTTACTGTTTTGTGCGTGGTGTCACCCACGTTGCGTCTTTCTTTAGTCGTTCAAATGTTGTTAATGACGAAATCGTAAAATAAAGTTTCTGTCGTGACTACAGCAATTTGGAGGTTTGGGTTGATACCAGTATTGTTGACATCGCGGCTATCACAATTGATCCAAAAGCACTTACACTCATACGTACTGTAGCTGCAAAAAAGAGAACTTCAAGAAACAGTTGCCGAAACCAAAGCATTCTAGTTATGCTACTCTTTTTCACTCTTTGCTTTGTCATCTTTCTGTGTTCGTAAACGACGTAAACGGTGGAAGAAAGAAATCTGATCTGTTCACTGGACTGACAGTGAAGGTACTAATCATCTCGAGTAAGCAATTTGAAAGGCAGGTTTTGGCTCGTTTCAAAGTTACTGTTTTGTGCGTGGTGTCACCCACGTTGCGTCTTTCTTTAGTCGTTCAAATGTTGTTAATGACGAAATCGTAAAATAAAGATTCTGTCGTGACTACAGCAATTTGGAGGTTTGGGTTGATACCAGTATTGTTGACATCGCTGCTATCACAATTGATCCAAAAGCTCTTTCACTCATACGTACTGTAGCTGCAAAAAAGAACTTCAAGACACAGTTGCCGAAACCAAAGCATTCTAGTTATGCTACTCTGTTCACTCTTTGCTTTGTCATCTGCCTGTTGTGTTCGCGTGTGCTGCTATGAATAATGAACAGTTTAACGAAATAATATTAAGTAGAAGGAAAACATAAGATTGAATAAAAGCAAAAACTACTATGTACTTATGTGATGTACATCTAGAATTTTATTAATTAATGAACAAATCCAATGTACTTTAACCAACATACAATTAAAATTCCCCCAAAAATATTTTTTGTAAGTATTAATATGAATAAAAACAATACTACAATTACTAAAAAGGAATAAAACAACTCAACAATGACTAACAAAACCCGCTTCAAACTATAATTCCGCAAATCCACGCTCTAACCTCAATATCGCCCTATACTCTCAATTCCGCTCCAGGCCAGTGTCGCGTGTCGCGCGCAGTTCGCACTCGATCAGCTTCGCAGCCGAGTAAGCAATTTTAAATGCAGGTTTTGGCTCGTTTCCAAGTTATAGTTTTGTGCGTGGTGTCACCCACGTTGCGTCTTTCTTTAGTCGTTCAAATTTTGTTAATGACGAAATCGTAAAATAAAGATTCTCTAGGGAACACAGCAATTTCGAGGTTTGGGTTGATACCATTATTGTTGACATCGCGGCTATCACAATTGATCCAAAAGCACTTACACTCATACGTACTGTAGCTGCAAAAAAGAGAACTTCAAGAAACAGTTGCCGAAACCAAAGCATTCTAGTTATGCTACTCTTTTTCACTCTTTGCTTTGTCATCTTTCTGTGTTCGTAAACGACGTAAACGGTGGAAGAAAGAAATCTGATCTCTTCACTGGACGGTAAGTGAAGGTACTAATCATCTCGAGTAAGCAATTTTAGATGCAGGTTTTGGCTCGTTTCAAAGTTATGGTTTTGTGCGTGGTGTCACCCACGCTGTCTTTCCCTAGTCGTTCCAATGTTGTTAATGTCGAAATCGTAAAATAATGATTCTGTCGTGACTACAGAAAATTCGAGGTTTGGGTTGATACCATTATTGTTGACATCGCTGCTATCACAATTGTTCCAAAAGTCCATACACTGATACGGAATGATGGGTTATGCATCTTGTTTGTTGAAAGTCGAAATAAGAAGTTTTAACAATTTCGCCGTGTGTCACGGCAGTCCAAAGAGGTGTGAAATTTGTACCAGTCTGAGGGCTAATGTTAATGAATGTCCGAATGAGGTTGAGTCATGATTGTAGTCGGTTAGAGCCACTACACCTTGCGAGTCTGTGTTATCGTCTCCGTTTGGTTTTTTTCGTTTTTGAACCGGACTGAGTCATTGCTGGTCTTCACCAATTGTTAGGGAGTAACGTTGCCTCTGATGTAATACCTGCGAACAAGTGTTCGTATTTTTTACGCTGATTATAAATTTGCTTGAAAATATTTCGAGTTGTATCATTTTGTCTATTATGAACATTGTAATTTTGTTGCTTATGTTCTTGATTTTGTATGTCATCTATAAAACATTCAACGTCGTGTAAATGGGAGACAATGTGCCAAGCAAGTCGTGAAAATGAATGGAACCCGGGGGTTCCGTTAAAAGACTTATCAATCTTTTGCCCTTTTGTATTAACCCTTTGCGCTCGGAAGGCGGCGCTAGCCGAATGCGTTTACTACGCTCCGTGAAGTCACGGAGGTTAAGCGCATTCGAGACTCGCGGGTTCGTGGTTGGGTGACCGGCCAGGAACCCCGGGACCTAAAGTCGTCGAGCCCCTGGCCGAAGGGATAAAAGGCAATGACTGACTGCGACGTGACGAGACTTGACAAAGATTAAAAGTAAAAAGCACTTTAATGGAGGATTACTCCCCAGTGCTAAAGCGCTCAACGCCCCTTAACGGGGCTTGGAGACGCGTTGCGTCATGGTGGAGACGCAACAAATTTTTAAAAAAAAGCATCTGAGAGATGGCACATCACAACGCCACATTGGATCGTAAGGCCATGAGTGACGGCATGTCCTACAGGTCGGAAGGCATCTCTGGGATGATATCGGAAAATGACTCCTGGGCTCGGCGCGATCGCTCACTGCGCACTCCTGTCAGCTTGGACATTGTTTAGTCATCACAGGAAAAGGACCGTCAGTGTTTACATTTTTTATGTTTTCTCTTGTTCTAAAAATTACTTTCATATCATTTTTTCTACATCAGTTTGCTAGTAAAACAGAGATATATGTAAATTGTTGAAGAAATTATTAAATATTGTTTAGTGCGTGAATTATGATCTTGAAATGTACCCTTCTCTTTTCTTGATTTTTCTTTTGCTGAAATTTAAGGTAATAAATAAAAAACACAGATACAATATATATTTTTTAATTTTATACACAAACTTCAATTCATTTGACATTATTTTTTCATGTTTCAACTAATGTTTATAATCCTTTTCAGTGGAATTTCTCAAAACAATTTCCTGGGTGCACAGCAGGTTCTCCAGGGCAGTATTTACAATAATTTTTTTTTTCTTGCGACCATATTTTCTATTGCTGCATACTCTACAATCCCGATTTCGTGGTTTCGAGTAAAGTGAATGGAATTTTCCATTCAGCCTGCATTCATCCAAAATGCTGTCTGATAATGAGCGCTTCATGGATTTTGTTCGGTTCTGTCTCCAATCCCCCACAAGTTGCATGATTAATTTCTTTCGGAAGGTTTTGGCTCGAATGTTTTCCTCTGGAAAGGCCTGTCTGTACAAAAGAAATGCATTGGTAATTGTGACATCCAGTAACCAGAAAAATAATTTTCTCCGCCACTTGTTTTCCGTCCAAAAGCGTAAGAGGTGAGGTAATGGTCAGCCATGTCCACTCCTCCCATGTATGTGTTGTATTCACAAATTGCAACAGGTTTTTCAACTACAGTTTCTGTCCACACCGCATCAACTTTGCTTTTACGAACCACTGCCTTTTTTTCATTATTGTAGTAAGTGCTCAGTGTGCAGACCAAGCGCTTATCTTTCCAGGCTATTGCAGACATCTTGGATGTCTTCATTGACACTATTTCTCCTTTCTTCAATTTCTTCAATACTTTTGGTTTTAGTGCATCTGGAAATCCTTTTCTTGTAGTCATCACCGTTCCTGTAAGGTGCACGCCTAAATTCAGTAGCTCAAGTACCAATTGCGGGCTGGAGTAGTACCTATCGGTAAAGACGTGCGCACCATATCCTCCCCCCGGGGAATGAAGGTATTTCGTCACAAGGTGAACAGCTATTCTTGTTGTGAAAGCCAAGTCAGGCCTAATAAGATACGATGCCGTCTGCGCTTCAAAGTATGGCTCTAATACATAAGCATACCCGTTTTTAGAGTCCGACAATACAAATATTTTGATCCCCTATTTTGTTGTCTTGTCTTTGTTATATGTTTTGAAGGACACTCGCCCTTTAAACCCCACTGTACTTTCTTCCACAGAGATGTGTTTGTTAGGAACATAAAATTTTTGGAATCTTTCTTGCAAATAATAAATAATATTTCTAATTCTACGCGAGTTGCTTGAGACCGAACATGCTGGCGTGTCTTGGTCTGGAATTTCCACATGAAGATTCCAAAAGATCTGAGACAAGCACTCTGCTAAATACTTCACTAAAGAAAGGCTGATAATCTAACCAGTTTGCAGTAAAATAATCTTGAATTTCGGGTATCTCGTTTAATGCCATATTAAGCAATACTCCCAAAAAAGCCTTCAATTCTGTTTTTGTGACGTGGGTTCCAGAGGTCCAAATACTTCGCTGCGTAAACGGCATATTTTTCCGTACTTTTTCGTCGCCATATCTGTTAGTTTCTTCCACCAAGTGATCAATCAAATCATGAGTAAAAAATAAACAAAAGAAATCCAGTGGAGTTGTAGGTGAATTGATTCTTGGGGGCTCTTATCCCGGACTTAGACAAAATGTAATTTTTCTAAATTTGTCAGTATCAGACCATGTTGTCCACTCGTCTCGTGCCCATAGCTACTTACATTGTCATCACTGTCAGTATCGTCCCATGAAATTCCATCTTCAGATTCACTACATATCCATTCCTCCTCTGAATCACTTATGTCACTTTCTATATTATCACCTAATAGTATTTTACCTATTTCATCTCTTAATCTATCCATTTTCCACAACAAAGTTACAAACACAAGTAACACAGTCGTAAACACAAGCTGCATGTCACTGAAACAACGCCAACAAGGAAGGAAAGAATGAAACTTTATCTTTTGATCGTTCGGATTATTATACCCAACTAAGGTACGCTTCTAAGACTTAATAATTCGTCATTGTTTACCGAGATATTATCTGAAAACTATCTTATTGAACGCATGTCATCTCTCTCATGCTTTCCGAGTTAAACAGGAAATTCATCGTGTCATCTCAGAGATGCCTTCCGACCTGTAGGACATGCCTAAGACTTCACACTCCGAGCTACGCGCCGCCATCAGTATGTCATCTCACAGATGCCTTCCGACCTGTAGGGTTAATCACTTTCTGAGCCTTCCGAGCGCAAAGGGTTAAGGTAATGAGGAATATAATGCCGAAATGCGTATGTAAAAATTCTTTCGTATAATGGTTCAGCTTCTTCTGGCGTGAGCCAATAATTTAACGGTGTGTTTGTTGTAAAGGCCACCATTTGTCCTTGTTTTTGTCGCAGTGTTTTTGATCCACATCTATTCGCCTTCCTTCCAGCAGTCACTTCCAATCTCCAACGTTGTCTGTCGTGATCCAAGGTTCCTGAAATATTATACCTGAACTGATAGGTAATTGATCTAGATGGAAGGAAGATCTGTCTTTTGATATGGTAATGATGGTAGGTTGCACAGGTTTTAATTGGCCTTCCATCACGAGGGATTTACCCATGTTTGTATTTCCAATAATCACGAAACCGTTCTTCGTGAAGTAGCGTGTTTGAATGAGAATGAAATGAGCAAAAAATGAATATTGATATATTCACATGAAAACATGTAGACAGTTAATAAAGGAGTATTGTAATTGAGAACTTTCGAGGCTCTGACCGGAGTCTTATTGTGTATCTGGAATGTTTAAAATAGTTTCTCCATTTTTACAAAGTTTCAAGCATAGTATTTCAATTTCCAAACAATGTCTTTCTCTTTAATTAGTGGACCGTAGTTGTCTGTATCAGGTGGAATTCCTGAACTACGCCAGAACGACAAGTGATGCACGGCATATAGCTCACATTCAGTTAAGCCATGTGTAACAGTTTTGTCTGAAATTCCATATGGGCACGTGTGGATATGTTAGGCTTCTTCTATGCAGATACACGGAAAAGAATCCGTGGGCAATTAGGAACTGCGCCGTTTCTCTCTATGGTTTGAACCATTTAGCCTGTACAGTGAATGAAACATTGCCACACATTTTTTGTCGTCATTCGTGTCATGCGTGTCCCACCGCCGCTGCAACTCCATCTTCAGCGCACGCATCAGCTTCTTTTCTCTCATGTATTCATCTGCGACTTATGTGTTTCCAAAAATTTCCACTGTTTCTTGGTTGTACAGAAAAAAGGGAAGAATACCCGGAAGAGGGAGATGCCCCTATTTCGTCGGCCTCGCTTGAGTGGAGTGAGCGCTGTCTTTTCTGCACAAAGAACAGCTCACAATGCAAGAAGATCCTTCTCTTTGACACTAACTTTTGAACTGAGGCTGAAATATTTCCCATCTGCAAAACTGCGTATATAAATTGACTGGTTTATTAACAATACACTGTGATGTGCACATAGCATTTGGAACCTTTTAATAAATGTGTACCCTTGGCATTCCAAAACAAATGAAAAGAAGGTTCCCACACACCTGAGGAACATAAAGCATCCTCCTGTTTAATGGAAGGATCTTCACAGCACAATGGAAGAGGATCCCTCTCTTCGACACTTACTTACTTTTGAACTGAGGATGAAATATTTACTATCTGCAGACCTATTGCAGAGTACACATTTTGTCATATCTTTTTTGGAAGTGCGGGATTTCTTGCAATCGTCATTCGGTTCTCTTTGTTTAAACAAGAGATTTACCAAGTTCAAAACGAATCTACGCTTGAAGAAACGTTCAAGTATATACGGTAAAATGGTGATGAATACATCTACCTATCTGACTTAGCAATAGTGGTATACACTCCCTTCATGGCACTATATTCTTCGTGCCATCACTGCAAAATCTACTTTGAAAATGGAGTTTTCAGTTGTTGGTCTGTATGGGAAGGAGAACCAGTTTGCATTGCATGACACATTTCATTGAATCAATGCATTGCTTCGTAATATATTTAGGTTTCCTTTTTCAATTTTGTGGGTACTAGCCTGCACTTCGTTGAATCAATGCATTGCTTTGTAATGTCTTTCGGATTCCTTTTCAGTTTTATGGGTAGTAGGATGCTGCATTTTATTGAATCAATGCATTGCTTTGTAATGTCTTTCGGAGTCCCGGTCAGTGTTGTTCGTACTAGGATGCTGCATTTCATTGAAACAATGCATTGCTTTGTAATGTCTTTCGGATTCCTTTTCAGTTTTATGGGTAGTAGGATGCTGCATTTTATTGAATCAATGCATTGCTTTGTAATGTCTTTCGGAATCCCGGTCAGTGTTGTGCGTACTAGGATGCTGCATTTCATTGAATCAATGCATTGCTTTGTAATGTCTTTCGGAATCCCGGTCAGTGTTGTGCGTACTAGGATGCTGCATTTCATTGAATCAATGCATTGCTTTGTAATGTCTTTCGGAATCCCGGTCAGTGTTGTGCGTACTAGGATGCTGCATTTTATTGAATCAATGCATTGCTTTGTAATGTCTTTCGGAATCCCGGTCAGTGTTGTTCGTACTAGGATGCTGCATTTCATTGAATCAATGCATTGCTTTGTAATGTCTTTCGGGCATTATTTCCAGTGAGCGTGGCCTCGGGGCCCTTTGTTTTATCCACGGGTTAAAAATAATTCGTAGCAGTAGCAAGTTGTAACATTCACTAACACTCTTATGAAATAAGACATGACTTAGTTTCTAGAAAAAATATTTAGTACAAAATGAAGTTTCAGGCCAGAGCATCTAAAGTCCGACATCGCTTTCTTTTAAAAATACTTACCCAGGTACATTCCAGAAAACAATCATTTCCCGTGTATTATAATAATACTACTACTAATAATAATAATCAATAATAATAAGTTTTAATAAAATTCCATCTTTTCCAATTAATTATCTTCCAATATTGTATTTTAAATTGTATTAAAAGTACTATGTTGATAACTGTGTACGGACCGTTGTTAATTTTGAGTTGGTAATATTTAATACATCCTAATTCTATGCTCACCATTATTTTGAAGGGAACAATGGCAAAACTCGTGATTGTTTGAAAGAACATCCTGAAAGAGAGTGAAGGAAAATGAAGGAGTTTCCATTCATGAGAGATTCAGAATGACATCTTGCCTTGATCAGGCCATGTAGGATGATCAATACAAATCATGATTGGATTTATTAATGTAACTAAATGAATAACAAATTACACAGCATCCCAAGTCTGTGATTCTGTGTGTTGTATAATGCCCTTTGTTGCCTTTTGGCCAAAGGAATCGGCAATCATTCTAGTCTTGGATTGGAATTATGTGATGAATTTCTTCGCTGGTAGGGAAATGATCATACCAATGCAATTTCAGAGATGACTTTAAAAATACTAATGATGTGTCTGTTGGAAATACTGGTACTTTACATTAAGGAAGCTGTTAAAATTGATTCATAATTTTTTATGAGAATTATTATAAATACTTCCATAGGTCTCTAAACTTACACAAAAATATAGGTTTTAAAATTAATATTATGTATATAAGACATATGATATATATATATATATATATATATATATATATATATATATATATATATATATATATAATGTCTTTAAAAAATGTAAATTTCAGAGTCGTAATTGTTATCCAAATTATTGTTAATTGAAAAGAAATCTGTACATAGCATCATGTAAATAAGAATTTTTTGTTTTTAAGTTAAGGTGTGTGTTTAAATTCTACCTCTTTTAAAATAGCTCCTTTGCACATCCAATGTTTTTTTGTTTCAACTCTCCAAGTGCATTATAGTAATCTTTTTACTGGTATATTATTCAGTTATGGTGAGAAACTGGGAGGCAGTACAGCGTTCATATACAGTGTTTATTTTGTTAATTGTCTGGTGGTGTGTTTGGTGAAATTGTATTGTTTAGCCATTTAATTTGGAAACTAGTTGATGCTGAATATAATTAACTCTTCAGTCATGTACTGTGAGCAAGAAATGATTTGATGCATTGAAAGAAAAATTAGCATGAATAAACATTTATCTAACATTAGGAATTTTAAATGCCATTCTGAAATGAGCATTTCAGAAATCTTAGTAATACACAGGCTTTTAATTCTTCAAACTTATACTTACGAACTTGCCTTAATGTTTTGTTCTGTTATTGTAATACTTAATTTTTGATTTTTAAAATTAACATGCCAAGATAATTAACATGATAAATGAGCTGACTTTCTCTGAATATTGTGTAAGGATATTTTGAATCCAATCAGAAATTCTTAATTTTTGTGTTTCAGATTTATTGGAACTATTTGTGTAGTTCATGTATTGTTTAATGCAAACAAAAGAAATAAACAATTTTGAAAGACGTTTGTGATTCTTGTACATTACTAAGATACCTAATGCCACAAAATAACCTCTTGACACCAACAAAGACCTGATGTCAGTAATTTTGCAGAGATGAGAAAATTAAAAAGTATGTCATTTCAACATAACTGCCTTTTTTTGTAACCTTGTGTGATTATTTAAAGGTTATAAAATCCATTCAATTATTGTTGTTATTTTCAATATTTTTACGTGTCCAAGTTAATCCAGGGAAAAACAGATTCTGAGAGGGGTTAATTAAAAGGCAGAGTACCTTTTCGCACATAATTTATCATATATCACAGAGAAAATGTGTTATACAAATCAGATCTACGATTATATTACTTCCTTAATGATATTTTGTATTCGTGGCATTGAAAAAAATAAAACGAAGTAGGGGCCAGTTGTACAACCCCAGTTTAAACTTGATCCACCGTTTAAACTCGGTTTAAAGTTCAGTGGCCGGTTGTACAATTGACTATCAACGCTGAACGCCGTTTAAACTGAAGCCGAATCTAAACTGCCGATCTTCAGAGTTTAAACCTGGAAACAAGACATTGAAATAATAGCTTGGCCGTTCCTTATTTTACGTCAATCAACAGTTGAAACTGCGTATGACGTGCTATGGGGAGAAGTGAATTCTGTGCACATTTTCAAAATTCTGTGATCCCAAATAGTCATATACTACATGAATTTTGAAATTTTCTTTTTTTAAAAAGCTCTCATGTAATAAAATCTATTTTTAAGGATAAATAAGCAATAAATTTTGGGCTCTTATCCATGATGTCCTTCGTCAAGGAATAATACTTCCTGCCGCAACAACATGGACACGATAATTTGAATAACTATATTTCCCACTGAGTTCTAGAAGACGTGCACAGATAATGAAGTTACATTTATGTCCAGAAGCAAAACAAGGAGCCATCTCAGCATTTGCTCAATGGATCAGGGAAACTGGACGAAAAACCTGATCGAGATGGGGTCATTGACCCGGAGGCTGCAGAACAGTGGCGGCTGCTCTTTGAGGACTCTGGGGCGGCGCCCCCCCAGTAAAATTAACAAAGACGAAAGGTTTCAGAATTTACCAAACATGAACTGTTAAACAACAAAAATGTTGCATGATCTTTATATGGTATCAGAAAAAATAAATGTTTTTAGAATGAATGTGTTTGCATGGGCCGCACCAAGGGTCAATGTTCTCAACCGAACCGTACACATGCGGACTCTCGGAGATCCGCCCCAGCCTTTGCCCAGGCCCTTTACGGAGAACGCGGCGTAGGAGGGGGAAGTGGGCGCCGGGAGGGGGGAGCATTGGAAGGGTGCTTGGGCGGCGGCAGAGTCCGAAGAAGTTTTCCGCACACGTAATGTTGTTGTGACCAGACAGAGTGCGTTAGCATATGCGATTCAAGTCATTGATAGGAATCAAGCCAAATTCATGTGTAGTGCGTTGAGTTGAACAGTTGTTAATGTGAGACTTGCATGTCGTGTTTTGATATTTAAAGTGTTTCATCATGAGTGGTATCAACAGTGTGAACACTATTTTAACTGATGGTAGTCAGAATCTCACTATAGAACAAAAAATAGAATTAAAGAAATTAGGGCCGCCAAGACCTCACTTAAAAATTACGCAGATTCAAAATGCCTGCAAAAGCAAAACTGGATACACAAGAAAATTCAATTCCTCTCTCTACAAATACGCAGACTGGCTATATGGTTGTGACATAAGAAATTCTTTCTTTTGTTATACGTGCCTTGTTATGAATGTTAGTGATCGTGCATGGACAAAGGATGGTGTATCAGACATTAAACACCTTGCCCAAAAAGTGAAGAAGCACAAATTGAGTGAACAACACATAAACAGTGGAATAGAATTTACCATGCTAGGCAAAATTGATATAAGGTGTCAGTTAGATTCAGCTTATAGAATGAGAATAAAGAAAATTAATGAAGATGTTTCCAAGAATCGTTACATTTTGAGTAAACTGATAGACTATTAAATTTTGCGGGAAGTTTGAACTTGCTCTAAGGGGACACGACGAAACAGATGGATCGGACAACCCAGGTATTTTTCGTGGTTTAGTTAATTTGATGGCAGAGTTGGACTCCACGTTAAAACAACATATTGAGAAAACAAATAATCGTGTTTTTCTGGGGCTTTCTAAAACCATACAGAATGATTTGTTGGACTCAATTTATGCTGTCTGTCATCAGTTGATTTGTGAGGAAGTATCTAGGACTGATTACATAGCTATAGAAGTAGATGAAACAACTGATTGTGCGACATTGTCTCAACTTGTGTTTGTTGTACGATATGAATTGAAGGGGAAGATATATGAACGATTCATAAACTTCGTAACACCAAGTGATCACACTGCAGAAGGAATTAGTTGTGTTGTGTTCAGTGAACTTGAAAAACTGAAAATAAACGAGTCCCCAAATAAATTAATCGCACAAAGCTACGACGGTGCGTCGGTTATGAGTGGCAAACAGAGTGGAGTGCAGGTAAGAGTGAGGGCAGTGTACGAGAAAGCACATTTTGTGCACTGTTATGCCCATCAACTGAACTTAATTATAGAGCGCTCTGCCACTCAGAACAAACAAGTGAGAATATTTTTTAGCAACTTGGAAGGCTTTTCAACGTTCTTCACAAAGTCGGTAAAAAGAACTGCGGTTCTTGACCAAGTTGTGAAGAAAAGAATTCCAAGGAATGCCGATACAAGGTGGAATTTTAAAGCCCGTTGTGTAAGCACTGTGTATAATTACAAGAATGAAATAAGTGAATGTCTGGAAATAATTGAGAATGATACAACTAACGATTACTCAACAGTAAGAAAAGCGATTGGACTGGGAAAACTTTTAAAAGATGCTGATTTTCTCTTTTGGCTTGAGCTTTTTAACAAAATTCTACCTCATTGCGATATACTTTTTAAACAATTACAACAAAAGGATGTAGACACCATTAAAGCCCAAAAGTATGTGTCAGAATTGAAGTCTTCCATACAGCGGACAAGAAATTCTCTTGACCTTGACCATCACTGGAATACCCAAAATAACGAGTCATGCAATCAGAAACGTGCTCGTTTCGAAGACAAGCTTAAAACTGTCGCGAAAGAAGTATGTGACATAATTCTAACCAACATTGATGATCGTTTTACATTCAACGACCATTTGTCGGCAGCCATATTATTTCAACCCACCTTGTTCAGCAAACACAAACTGTTATTTCCTGAAACAGAATTTCAAATTGCCATTAAATTGTACGATTTTAATGAAATTGAACTGCGACAAGAGTTGACTGTTATATACAACAGAAACGATTTTCAGAATGCAACAGGAGCTTTAACCCTCTTGAATTGTATTTATGAAAACAACTTAGTCCAAATTTTGCCTGAATCTGTAAAACTCTTGCGGGTTATCTGCACAATCCCGATGACAACTGCAGAAAGCGAAAGGTGTTTTTCGACTCTCAACAGAATAAAGACTTTCTCACGAAATACAATGAGAGAAGAGAGACTTAGTGCATTGGCTATGTGTTCTATAGAAAAAGAACTTCTGAATGCATACAACTTTAATGATCTTGTCATCAATCACTTTGCTGAAGGAAGGGAGAGGAGAATGGATTTCATCTACAAGACTATTAATTAAGGTAAGATTCTTGTCGTGGAGACTGTGTCTCTAACATATTTATTTCTTATATATACAGTCGACTCCGGTTATAGTGAACTTCTGGGGACTAACATTTTTGGTTCACTATATCCGAGGATGTCAAAATTAAACAGATTTTCTGCATAACGATTAATTTTATTCGCATGGAGATACAGAAAAACTCATTAAGAGCAGGAACTGAAAATTTCAATATCTTTATTTGTCCTTAAAAAATCAATTTCTTTTCAATTGTTTGCTTCGAACTTTTTCATTAATAATTTCTCTAGAACCTTCTCCAGAATTCGTGCACTCTCCGTAATTGATTCTGCATTGTCCTCTGTGTCTAACAATAAGTATTGTAATGCAGTCTTGAGACCCTCAATGCTTCTTGCAAAGTTGAAACCATCCCACTCTCTGAAGCCTTTGTACTCGCCTAATAACATTCGAGATGCTTTTGGTAGCGGGATGGCGCAAGCTGCTAATGAAACTGATCGCTTTTCCGCGCGGCACGGTGGATATCGCCAGGCTATTGCATCGCGCGCATCCTGTCGCCTACGCGCTTTGTCCCGCGGCATATCAAGTATCACCAAGATTGAAACCTAAGCAAGCAATTGCGCATCACCGCCGCCAGTTGTAGCCCACACAGGACACGACCTTTGTTTCCGCAGTTAAACTGAGCGGCATAAGGTCATCAGTAAGGTGCCCATAAGGTGTACTGCGTTGATCAATGATCAATTCGATTTCTCACTAGCAGCACCGAGGTCGTTTTGGCCATGGCGGAAAAACCCTTATCGTTTTGGCCATGGTGTTATTTCCACCATGGTTTTGGCCAAAGATTCAACATTTACATCACTTGAGCGCGTTAGGGGTTTCTCTTCCTTTGGCCTAAAACAGCCCCCCCCTACCTCGCAAAGCACCGGCCGCCACTGCTGCAGAATACGCTTGTATTCATTGAATATGTTTGTAATTATTTATTCATACACAGAGATCAACAGAGGGATCGGAAGAGGAGCTGTACTGTCTAGGGAGCGGCCGGGAGTCAGGCGGAAAGGGGTGACAAAGAGATCGGAAGAGGAGCCGTTCTACCCTGGGAGCGGCCAGGGAGCCGGGCTAGGTGAAAGGGGCGACACAGAGATCGGAAGTGCAGTCGTGGTACCACGCGAGCCGGGCTAGGTGAAAGAGGCGGCACAGAGATCGCAAGAGGAGCCGTGCTACCATGGGAGCGACCGGGAGCCGGGCTAGGTGAAAGGGGCGACACAGATCGGAAGAAGAGCCGTGCTACCCAGGGAGCGGCCGGGAGCCGGGCTAGGTGAAAGAGGCGACAGAGAGAACGAAAGAGGAGCTGTGCTATCCTGAGAACGGCCGGGAGCCGGGCAAGCTGAAAGGGGCGACACAGAACGAAAGAGGAGCCGTGCTACCCTGGGAGCGGCCGGAAGCCGGGCTCGGTGCAAGGGGCGACACAGATCAGAAGAGAAGCCGCTCGACCCTGGGATTGGCCGGAAGCCACGCTAGGTGAAAGCGGTGACACAGAGATCAGAAATGGAGTCATGCTACCCTGGGAACGGCCGGGAGCCGGGCTAGGTGAAAGGGGCGACACAGAGATCGAAAGAGGAGCCGTCCTACCCTGGCAGCGACCGGGAGCCAGGCTAGGTGAAAGGGGCGATACAGAACGGAAGAGGAGCCGTTCTACCCTGAGAGCGGCCGGGAGCCGGGCTAGGTGAAAGGGACGACACAGAGATCGGAAGAGCAGTCGTGGTACCCCGGGAGCCGGGCTAGGTGAAAGAGGCGACACAGAGATCGCAAGAGGAGCCGTGCTACCCTGGGAGCGACCGGGAGCCGGGCTAGGTGAAAGGGGCGACACAGAGATCGGAAGAGCAGTCGTGGTACCCCGAGAGCCGGGCTAGGTAAAAGAGGCGACACAGAGATCGGAAGAAGAGCCGCGCTACCCTGGGAGTGGCCGGGAGCCGGGCAAGGTGAAAGGGGCGACAGAAATCGGAAAAGGAAATATACTGCCTAGGGAGCGGCCGGAAGCCGGGCTCTGTGAAAGGGGCGACACAGAGATTGGAAGAGGACCCGTGCTACCTAGGGAGCGGCCGGGAGCCGGGCTAGGTGAAAGGGACGACACAGATCGGAAGAGGAGCCGTGCTACCCTGGGAGCGGCCGGATGCCGGGCTCGGTGAAAGGGGCGACACAGATCAGAAGACAAGCCGCTCGACCCCGTGAGTGGCCGGAAGCCACGCTAGGTGAAAGCGGCGACACAGAGATCAGAAGTGGAGTCATGCTACCCTGGGAACGGCCGGGAGCCGGGCTAGGTGAAAGGGGCGGCACAGAGATCGGAAGAGGAGCCGTGCTTCTCTGGGAGCGCCCGGGAGCCGGGATAGGTGAAAGGGGCGACAGAGAGAACGGAAGAGGAGCCGTTCTACCCTGAGAGCGGCCGGGAGCCGGTCTAGGTGAAAGGGACGACACAGATCGGAAGAGCAGTCGTGGTACCCCGGCATCCGGGCTAGGTGAAAGAGGCGACACAGAGAACGGAAGAGGAGCTGTGCTATCCTGAAAGCGGCCGGGAGCCGGGCAAGCTGAAAGGGGCGACACAGAACGAAAGAGGAGCCGTGCTACCCTGGGGGCGGCCGGAAGCTGGACTCGGTGAAAGGGGCGACACAGATCAGAAGTGAAGCCGCTCGACCCTGGGAATGGCCGGAAACCCCGCTAGGTGAAAGCGGCGACACAGATCAGAAGTAGAGTCATGCTACCCTGGGAACGGCCGGGAGCCGGGCTAGGTGAAAGGGGCGACACAGAACGGAAGAGGAGTCATGCTACCCCGTGAGCTGCCGGGTGCCGGGCTAGGTGAAAGTGGCGACACAGAGTTCGGTGGAGGAGCCGTGCTACCCTGAAAAAGGCCGGGCTAGGTGGAAGGGGCGACACAGAGATCAGAAGAGGAGCCGTGCTACCCTCGGAGCGGCCGGGAGCCGGGCTAGGTGAAAGGGGGGACTCAGAGTTCGGTGGAGGAGCCGTGCTACCCTGAAAAAGGCCGGGCTAGGTGGAAGGGGCGACACAGAGATCAGAAGAGGAGCCGTGCTACCCTGGGAGCGACCGGGAGCCAGGATAGGTGAAAGGGGCGACACAGATCAGAAGAGGAGCCGTTCTACCCTGGGAGCGGCCGGGAGCCGGGCTAGTTGAAAGGGGCGACACAGATCAGAAGAGAAGTCGTGGTACCCCGAGTGCCGGTCTAGGTGAAAGGTACGACACACAGATCGGAAGAGGAGCCGTGCTACCCAGGGACCGGCCGGGAGCCGGGAAAGGTGAAAGGAGCGACACAGGACAGATGAGTCGTGGTACCCTGGAAGCGGCCGGGAGTGGGGCTCGGTGAAAGGGGCAACACAGAGATCAGAAGAAATGCCGTTCTACCCTGGGAGTGGCCGGGAGCCGGGCTAGGTGAAAGCGGCGACACAGATCGGAAGAGAATCCGTGCTACCATAAGAGCGCACGGAAGCCGGGCTAGGGGAAAGGGGCGACACAGTGATCTGAAGAGGAGACGTGCTACCCAGGGAGCGGCCGAAAGCCGGGCTAGGTGAAAGGGGCGGCACAGTGATTTGAAGAGGAGCCGTGCTACCCAGGGAGTGGCCAAAAGCCGAGCTAGGTGAAAGGGGCGACAGAACGGAAGAGGATTCGTGCTACCCCGGGAGCGGATGGGAGCACGGCTAGGTGAAAGTGGCGACACAGAGCTCGAAAGAGGAGCCGTGCTACCCTGGGAGCACCCGGGAGCCGAGCTAGGTGAAAGGGACGCCACAGAGATCTGAAGAGGAGCCGTGCTACCTAGGGAGCGGCCAAAAGCCGGGCTAGGTGAAAGTGGCGACACAGATCGGAAAAGGAGCCGTGCTACCCTGGGAGGGACCGTGAGCCGGGCTAGGTAAAAGGGGTGACACAAATCGGGAGAGGAGCCGTGCTACCCAGGGAGCCGGGCTAGGTGAAAGGGGAGACACAAAGATCGGAAGAGGTGCCGTGCTACCCAGGGAGCGGCCGGGAGCCGGGCTAGGTGAAAGGGGCGACACAGAGATCGGAAGAGCAGTCGTGGTACCCCGGGAAACGGGCTAGGTGAAAGAGGCGACACAGATCGCAAGAGGAGCCGTGCTACCCTGGGAGCGACCGGGAGCCGGGCTAGGTGAAAGGGGCGACACAGATCGGAAGAAGAGCCGTGCTACCCAGGGAGCGGCCGGGAGGCGGGCTAGGTGAAAGAGGCGACAGAGAGAACGGAAGAGGAGCTGTGCTATCCTGAGAGCGGCCGGGCGCCGGGCAAGCTGAAAGGGGCGACACAGAACGAAAGAAGAGCCGTGCTACTCTGGGAGCGGCCGGAAGCCGGGCTCGGTGAAAGGGGCGACACAGATCAGAAGAGAAGCCGCTCGACCCTGGGAGTGGCCGGAAGCTACGCTAGGCGAAAGCGGCGACACAGAGATCAGAAGTGGAGTCATGCTACCCTGGGAACGGCCGGGAGCCGGGCTAGGTGAAAGGGGCGACACAGAGATCAGAAGTGGAGTCATGCTACCCTGGCAGCGACCGGGGGCCAGGCTATTTGAAAGGGGCGACACGGAGATGGCCACGACCGGGTGCGTGTAGGGCCGAGGTGACGAGGGACTTACCGCCGCACTCACTCCGCAACGCCGCAGTAAGACGGCGAAACGCCGTTGGCCGAGAGCGGCTGAGATTATGTCCAGCCTCGGGCACAGGGAAGATTACTGGAAGAAAATTGTAATTTGAGAGTGAATAAAACATAGT
The DNA here is from genome assembly GCA_011170035.1 of Teleogryllus occipitalis. Lineage (NCBI taxonomy): Eukaryota > Metazoa > Arthropoda > Insecta > Orthoptera > Gryllidae > Teleogryllus > Teleogryllus occipitalis. The sequence goes on from BLKR01004003.1 coordinate 41,532, forward strand.
TACGTTTTATGTTGGACTTCCATTGCGTAAACACAACACTTTCGATTCTTTCCCCTACCAGAAAACTAAATTTTCGGAAGAACCCTGATCGCAGCTGAATACATGAGAGAGAAGAAAGTGATGCGTTTGCTGAGGATGGAGTTGCAGCGGCGGTGGGTCACGCATGACACGATGGACGACAAAAAATGTGCCAAATGTTTCATTCACTGTACAGGCTAAATGGTTCAAACCATAGAGAGAAACGGTACAGTTCCTAACTGTCTATAGATTCTTTTTCGAGTATCTGCATAGATGAGGCCTCATATCCGCACGTGTCCATGTGAAATGTCAGACGAAACCATTGTAGATGACAACTCAATGTGAGCCGGGCATCGCATGTTGTTCTGGTGTATTTCAGGAAGTCTACCTGATACAGCCAACTACGACCCACAAATTAAAGAAACAGACATTTTTGGAAATTTTGAAACACTAAAAATTTGTAAAAATCGGGACACTATTTTAAACATTCGAGATACACAACAATAAGACATTCATCAGAGCCTCGGAAGTAGAGCCGATTTCTTCACATTATTTTTTTTGCGAGTACATGTGCTTTAAATAATGGCAAATTACGTTTCTCCAAAACTCAACTGTTTTCTGTTAGAATGAGCTCATAACTCCGCATTTTCAGAAACGCTTATACGCCATTTTTCAAAAATGGCTCCAAATTTTTTTCTTCAAATTGTTGCAATGAAAAGTGTTAATTTCACTGTTTAATCTGACGGAAAGTTCATTTTGGTGTATTCTTTTTTTTTTCAAAAATTACACAAATTTAATATTTTTGAAACATCTCTCACGCCGTTAAAATGCACATTTCCATCGACTGGTATACATTTCCTTTTGAGTGGAAGTGGATCAAATGACTTTAAATAAAGTTTTTCTAAATCTCAATAGATTCCTGTAAAAACTACCATCAAATTTCGCGTTTACAGTAACGCTTAACACCATTTTCTTAAAAAAGGCTTCAATATTTTCACTGAAAATTTCAATTTAGGACGATGTTTTACTCTTTATTAATATCTTTTAGGAATATTTCGGTTGTACTATTAGGGAAGCAAATAATTCAGAAAATGTCAAAAAATATAGTCTGGGCGACGTTAGATGGCTACTGGCCAGAGAATGGAGACAGACTACACCAAGGAAATTAAAAATCTGTTCTACAGTAAAATCTGTGCCATTCTGTAGCATCTCTAGTTACATTTGTGAGTAGAAGTGCTTCAAATGAAGTTATTCGAAAACTCAATAAATTCCTGTAAAAAGAGCTTCAAATTTCGTATTGACAACTCTTAATCGCCATTTTCTTAAAAACGGCTTCAAATTTTTCAATGAAAATTTCTATTTAGGACGATGTTTTACTCTTCTTTAATATTCTTGAGGTAATACTTCGGTTGTACTATTAGGAAAGCAGAAATAGTTGAGAAAATGTCAAAAAAGTGTACTTTTTTGATAAACGATAAATGGCAGCTGGCCAGAAAGTGGCGGAAGACCTTAAAGCCAGACCACTATCAAAAGTCTAAACAAGCGAGGTTGTTTCATTTGAATATGCTTTGAGTGCACCTATGTGCCATTCTCTCATCTGACAAATCGACATAATGTCCGTTTTAAAATGTACATTGTACTTGTTTTTTTAATGTGGCATCTGTAGGTAGTATCACCAAGATGGAATTCGGCACGGCGTTTTGCGTCTTTCTTAGTCCTTCCGCGAGATGTCGCATGATCGCGACCATATCAAGCAGCGCTGCAGATCAAGCGACTCTAGCGACAGGACTGAGAATGACGCAAAAAGTCGTGCCGAATTCCATCTTGGAGATACTACCCACAGATGCCACGTTCGAAAAACCCAAGTAATAGATCAAAAGGAACAACTTTTTTTGCTTAACGCCCATAACTTTTGAGCAGTATGATCTGAGAAACAACATGCTACATTTTCAGACAATTTGACCGAAAGATTTTCCATAAGATTTGTGCTTGGTTGTTTGTTGTCCAATGTAAAGAGTACGTTTGTACACACAAAACTTTGATTTCACCTTCAATTTCAAAACAGTCAAACATATTTATATCAAATTAGTCCTCAGCATGGTGGAAATCACCATAATACTTATTTTTGACACATTTTATATACACATATTTTCATTGAAAAATCGAAAATGGTTGACCCGACGATAAGCAGAGTATCTGTCAGAGACGGCACCCAATGTAAAACGGCGAGCTATTATTTGTTCTGGTGGGGGAACCGACGGCGACTGAGGGGGACGCCGCCATTTCCGGGACCCAATAACGTTGAACCTTTGATGAAGTGTATGGAATGCAAATCAGCCAATCACAGCGATCCACTCAAAACGGGTAGCAGCTTGGGCGTACGGGGCCCGGCGCCACTTCCAATATTGTTTGGCCTGGATTATTTATTTATATGTACATGTAATTTGCAGATAAAAAAATAATGTGACGATTTCGGAATTTGGAGGCAGGGAAGGAAGTCGAGGATAAATATGCAAAATAAAAGACAGTGATTTCACATTTTTAATATATATTGTTAAATTGAACATTAATTCCTAATAATACACACACTCGCACAAATACACGTATACACTCAATTAAATGTGTACAAAAATCATGTAATATCACAAACAAACTAATTCAACTATTGTTAGCTCCATTTATATAAACCTTGACTAACTATTCAATGAGTAAATTATAAAAAGCTCCAAAAATAAAACCCAATCAATTATTACTCCTTGATGCAGAAACATAGTGTAATGAACCGTAACTTAATAGCTATAATTCATTGGCACACAGCGATGACATTTAAGGATCAATATACACCGGTATATGGATATTACAATATATATTGGGAGGCCTAAAGTGATTAGCAATGTGCAATGTATAAAATGTACTGTTAACAATCAATAAGAGTTGGAAGAAAGAAACTATTAATAATATATTTAGTTGTGATGAAGAGGAAAAAATAATATAATAATTATTGAGAGGTTAACTTGAATTTTCCTAACCACAACATACAAAATATATACATAGGAAAGCAAGATCCTGGCTCTGAAGTCTGCAAACTTTTTGGCTCAAGATTCAAAGCACTGAAATTAACCAATATTTTAAGATTTCGTAATAGTAAACATGTATGTCTCTTATGAGTACTGTAATGATTTGCGAGACCCAGAACGCGTAAAATATACAGAGAACAGAATTTTATTCGTCAAAGAGAAATTAAGTATGGAAAGAAAACAATAGACCGCAACGCCGCGCGCTTGTAATTCTCAGAAGGTATCAGAAAACGTAAAGGGCGGCAATGGGCAACATAAACAATGGGTAGAACCTGATTTTAGAAACATTTTAAAGCAAAAATCACGTAATTCGAGCCACGGGTTCAAGAAATATCAGAAATTGTCTGAATTGTATGTAACACGTTTAAGAACGAAGAACATGGCACCCATTGTTGTGCTATTGAAAGTGTATAAGAAACTTAGTTTTTATTGAATATCTCAAGAACGCCTGGACGGATTAACATCAAACCTTATGGAATTATAAAACAGAATATTTGGATTAGGGCAAAATTAGTCACAGCACGGGGGAATTCGTACGGGACTCAAATTAGTTTAATATTTACATTTATACCGTGGGGGATAAAGAAAGAAAAGAGACGCGCCGCCTGAGAAAGTTAAGTGACGTCATCACGGAGCAAGAACACGGAAATAATTGTTTTCGAAGAAAGGGAAAAGGAATACAGCCGTGTGACAATTATTAAATAAAATTCAATAAATTTATGAAGCAAGTAGTGAGACGTAAGACGCCCGCAAACGATGGAAATATGAATATTTCTGACATGTTTTACCGTGATGGGCGGGTGTTTTGAAAAAAGAAAGTTGTCGGATTATAGGCCAACAATGGGAGAAAGTGGTAAGGAACAGAACGAGTTGAATTTTGGTCGCGTGTACACGCATTATGTCGTTGTGTTGAAATTTTTGGAATTTCTCGGAAATATTTAGTGGAAGTGTTTTCTTAAAGTATTATCAAGTAAAGGAAGTCATTTGAACATTGTGTAGCTAAAATTCAACTTATTTTTTTAAATTCACGGGCAAAATTGTGAGAACATTATTTCGCGTAAGTGGGCATGGGAATGAACAGTGATTGACATGAAGGCAACAAACTGGAACACTTGTAAGACATAAGCCAGTATAAAATTAAATTAGCAGTCGTTCGGGACGTCGAAAATATATGTCCGCGCCGCGGGGAACGTAATAAAAAAAATACCGAATTTGAAAACGTCGTGTGACATAGGAAAACATTAACGGGAACGTAATTAGTTCGTGAGAAATAATAACCGAGATTATAAATAACTATTTTGAAAGTGAATTAGTGGCGTCCAGGAACTGGTGGCAGCCGAGTTGGAACTTCGTACACGAGCGGTGCGCGAGACGCCGGGCAACGACGGGCGCTGACTGTGTGGCATGAATTGCATATGTACTTTATTTTTTTATGTTCAAGACAAATACGGGAAGATTCTATCGAAGATCAAGTTTTGGCAATTAAATTAAGGTTACAATCATAAGATGAGGTCACGACAATGCACATTCCTGTGTGAAGATTTTATTAATGTTTTAAGTGTGAATCGCATTAATTATTATTATGTTTGTATTTTGTTTTTGTTATTTTTTTGTTTGTTTTGCAAGCCTAGTGTTCAATGTTGATGTGTTAAAATTTGCTTGCCATAAAAGGGGCAAACAGTATCAAGAGAGGGCGTAATGTATTTGCCTTGACAATGTGCTGAAGGGGAGCTTGCAATAAATGAATGAGCTCTCAGTATGGCTCATGATTGCCTTGAATATGTGTGTCGTTTTTTAGTAGTTATCTAGAAATTGACCCAGGCACGAACATGAGGTATCCCGTCTCAAGTCCGTATGGAATAAGCACGCGAGTCACGCCCAGGTAAGATTTAGTAATAGTATACGCTAACCGAGGTACGGGCGACTTATAAACGAAAGTGTTATTGTATCCAGAAAATAGCAAGAGCGAGGGCAGGGCAAATTGACAGAATAGGACAAAGGTATAGTAAAAGGCAGCTACGATAGTTTAGTTCACATTGTAGGGTGAATAAGAAGATCTGTTACAGTGCACGCCAACGTGTGGGCGTGAATAGAAGGTAGAATAGGAAGTAAGTTTACATTGCTACGCCGAAGTGAGGCGCAAGTAAATAGGGAGAGTAAGAGAGAGGTACGTTGCATTGGGCGCCCAACGTGTGGGCGTGAGTAAATATAGTGAGTAGGCGGGAAAGGTTGCAGTACTAAAAAGAGGACTTAGCACACAAACAAGCGCTTCGAGTTACACGGAATAACATGAACCAAAATTTGAACATAAATATGTATTAAAACTGTTCAAATTGCAATACAGACTAAACTTTTGGTGAAGTAATGAAATGAGCAAAATAAGCTATAATTGAAGATGCAAAATTCTTTGGTCGAAGATTCATAGCACTAAAATTAATCAACATTGTAAGATATCTTAATAGAATACATGTAAAAATGTATTTCAATACATTGACACATATACAGACCGCTCCAAAACTCTCTCCGCAGTGGCCGTCTCCCCACCCCATCAGCCTTTACTGGGAAATGGCAACATCGCGGGCTCATTCAGCGCAACGGCGTTCAAATGTTATTCCCAGAAGCGCGCTCGCTGCAAGCTAGCAGTAGCTGAAATAAAAATACGTTATCGTATTATTTGTATCCAAGTGAAACATTCAGTGTGACTAAATACAAGTTGTTTGTTCAGATTCTGAATCTGAATTGAAGTGAATGACAGGCAATCTTCTGTATGTGAAGTTTACAAGTTGTTTGTTGTGAGTGAGGACTCAGGTTATAACTTTTAGAATGCTGGCACTGGAAGAACGTTTATTTTTAGTGGAATATGTGTTTCGAGCAAGTAATAAGTACACGGATGATGTAAAACAAATGTTTGTGACGAAATTCCCAAAATCTGTTGTGCCACATCGTGATACTGTACGCGATTTAATTGCGAAATTTCGTCGAACATGTTCTGTAACAGATGCGCCGAGAAGTGGGCAACCTCGTGTTTTATCAGAGGATGAACTTGTTGCAATCTCTGATAAAATGTTACAGAGGCCCACAAAACCAATGAGGAGATTATCTCAGTCTCATTAGGCAGTGCACACATTGCTGTAAGAAAGAATTGAAACTGTTTCCTTAAAAAGTAATGGCACTGCAAGGATTGCAAGTTACTGACCACCAGAAGAGAGTTCGTTATTGTGAGTGGTTTCTGAACTTCGTAAGCAGAGGCATCGATGTTCTGGACTACACGTTTTTTTACAGATGGTCTTTCGCGATACATAAACTCTCAGAATAGTAGAATATGGACGTCAGAGACTCGTTCATGAAGCGCCATTGCATGACTAAAAAATAGGAGTATGGATTGCCATATCTAGAGCAGTATTTTTGGTCCCATTTTCTTCCATATAAACGTACAGAGATATTGTAATAACATTCTGTATCCCTTCATTGAACAGCTGACAGAGAATGAAATAATCAATGCGTATTTCCAGCAAGATGATGCCACAGCACATACCGCCAAACTTTCTTTGGATCAATTGGAAGAAGTATTCGGGAAGCGCGTAATTTCGAAAGGGCTATGGCCGCCAAGATCATCGGATCTCACACCTCCTGATTTCTTTTTCTGGGGTGCAGCTAAAGGAAATGTCTACAAAATTCGTCCCAAGACCATTGATGAATTAAAAAAACTCAATTATTATTATGAGAATTGTCTATATCTCAAGAGTTTTTGATAATAAATGTAAAAGAGTAACGCTTTGCCTTCAAGTTCTGGTAAACATTCAACACATGATATAAGAAGATAATTATGAAAAGTAAAAAATAATTTATTTGTTTATTTCAAATGCTTTTTATTTTAGTGTCACTATATTTTTGCTCACTGCATTTCATGTTTCACATCGCTCTCCTTTGTTGCTGTTGCTTAACGGACCAGGGCGAATGCGCCGTCGCGGCGCGATTCAGCCCGCGATGTTGCCGTTTCCGCATAAAAGATGGAGTGGGGAGGAAGCCACTGCGGAGAGACTTTTTGAACGCTCTGTTCTTGTATATTTTGATAATGGAGTAAAACCTCCATTATCCAATGAAGGAGGTCCGTGTAAAATTGAACACCTCAGGCAATTGAGTCACCCTTAAGATGTAATGTAACTCTTATGTGTAATGAAATCACTTACAATGACCACCAAAACTAAGACATCACACAAACAAGGGCTCAGATTTATATGAAATAATGTGCACCAAATATATGAACATATATGCCGTTTATATTAATAAATGGCGCAAGAGCGAAGTTGCTCGCCTTTCACCAAGGAGGTCTGGGTTCGATTCCCGGACAATCTGATGTGAAATTTGTTTCAACAAAACGAATTCAGCTGCTTCACAAGGGCTAGTCGAACCCCTGTGAAAAGTCCTAAACCCAACCCCTAGCCTAGTTCCATCCAAATTCTGGCCGCTGGGTAATGACGCAGGAGTGCGCAAGAGAGGCGCGTACGCGGAGATGCTACCTGGCGGTCCTCTTGACGACTAACGGACTACGTAATGGAGGATCACTACCAAAGACATTGACTATAAAAATATATATAAATAACGGAAGATTATTCCTAAACGCTCAACGCCCAATGGAGGTTATGAGATGCGTTGCGTCTAGACGAAGGCGCAACAAATTTTACGAAAAAAATTAAATGTTCAAATTTTCATCTAATGTACAGAATAAACTTTCAGTAAAATAATAAAAATAGCAAAAAGTATTATTCTAATGTTTGAGTTGCAATAAGAAGGGCCAAATACCTTAGTTTTCAGATTAGCCACTGCTCTGAACAAGTGTTACACATTTGCTTTGCTGAATGCAAGCCCTTTTTCACACAATTGACCATTTAAGAATGTGAGTTACAGAGCAGTTTTAAATGTTCAGTTGGAAACCTGTGCCTTTTGTCCTAATATTGCTTGGTGTAGGTAAAACCTCCATCCAACATGACGGTAAATACTGGAAACAACCTTGAAAACCACATTTTGAAAGAATATTCAACACTTTGCTAATAAAAATGTTGGAATATGCACAGAATGTAATTACATACAAATTCTAGCCCAGATTGTTACGCCAATGGTTTTAACTACCTCACATTTCTAGTACAGGGTCTGTAAACAAAAAAATTAAATTAATGAAATTCTGGAAGCAAAGAGTTGATATAATTGAAATGTTTTTGTGCTTCTTTATTGCATTTTTTAATACAGCTGTGCAATAGCTGTTAACAGTAAATACCTAACCTGTTTCTGGTGATCTCTCCATAAATGTCCTGATCATGCTGACAGATACTGAGGATGTAGTATAACACAAAATAAGTTATATAATACAGTTCTCCATTAAGGGCATTAATCATATGTGGCATACAATTATTTATGCATTTCTATCTTCCACCTATTAGAAGTCTCCATGAACAGAAAGCCAATTGCCTTCAGCTGCTTAATTCGCCTGAAGATGCATATAATAATTGATTAGAAACATTCAATAATATTTTCACATTTAATTTTTCTGGAAATAATAGTAAGGGCAAAATTTATATTAATAATGTTTAATAATAAGAAGAAGAAGAACATCAACAACCACAACAAAAGAATGAACAAGTAAGTTTATACTATCTGTTTATCACACTTACCTTTCTGTATTCCCTGCAAAAAGAAAATGCCTTGGCCTTCCAGGAACTCCCACGTTATGGTTATTATGGCAACTTGGTTCCTAACATCACCTCTATCGTGGCATTTTGCCGTGAAAAAACAATAAGGAAAATTCCACCCACTTTTCATAAGCTTGGTATGGCTTCGAGAAGTAAAATCCGTTCACAACGGTAGTTTTCTCCCCAAGAGTGCCCTATAATAAGATGTGTTTCATGTAAGATATGACTCGCAATACCAACCTTTCGTAAACCACCCGCCATACTTACCATTACCTTAGGGACTTTTAATTAGAATTTAAGGTGGAGGAAGTAGGGGCCAACCCCAACTTAAGTCCCCTATGTCATGGAAGTATATCAGTTAGAGGCTTTTACTTCGCTTGAGATTGCCATGCATTCTGTCAAAATTAGTGTGCCAACTCCAGCCGTCTAAGGGCCGGTTTCACCAAACTCGTTCAACTGTCTCGCTAATCGTGTTTAAAGTGAACGCGATTAAAATTAAACTCGCAATATAATCGCGTTTATATTGAGATATACAAAATTTCTCTACATTAATTTCTGGCAAAGATCTTAGCGTCCGGCTTGCTGGGTCAATGGGTCACGATATATTATAATCCTTATTACCTTTATAATGGATTATAGGATCCGCTGACTATACAGCGCAGCTGGGAATCTGAAATAGAATGATTCTATATTTCTAGTTCATTTCTGTTTGGATTGACTAAATGAAAGATCACTTTCTTTTCTAAAGAACAAAATTTAACAAAGTTTATTGTTACCTTTTTAGCAAACAATTTAGTGAATTTAATAAATGATTTGATGTTAGGCCTTTGATCAAGTTATCTTTGAATTTACATTTTTATACCGCGGTTAACTTATCTATTCTTCGTTGATGTCCCTCGCAGACTTCTCAGTCGAAATATCTTGCGAGCTTGCCGTAGTCCAAAGTTCCAAGAAATCCTCTTCTGCCCCTATCCAAGCTGGTCTCAAACTATCAAAATTATCAGTCCCGATTACGTCCTATGACATAGTCCCGAAATCTATTACTCGATTACCACTCCCGACAAAGTCCCAATTTATGCATCAATATTACTTCCACATGCAATATCTGCAATATCATTTACTGTCCTTAAGATGTGGTTGAAATTTTGAAAATTTACATCTTACATTCAAATAACTTCAAATTTTGCCAGAAGAAGTAATACATTATACTTATGTACCCTACAAATTTTTGTTACTCTGCTGTTTTTAGTTTTGAAGAAAAAAATTTTTTTTTTGAATTTTTTTTTGAATTGCTTATTATTATATAAAATGCTCTACGTTCCACATGAAGCAACATTCATCACTGAATTTTTTACGAATTACTCATAAAAGGTATATAATTACATTCATGGAATATAATTAAAATAAATGAGAGTGTTTTTGAAAAAAAAATTATAAAATATACAGTTATTACCTGATGGCTATAAAAACACACACACACAAAAATAAATATTTTTAATTTAGTAATGAATGATTATAACACAAAGAGCTTCCACAGTTCTATGAAACTACATTTTCTTAAGATGTTCTAAAAGTTTCATTGAAATATATTAAAAATTGTAGAACGTGGAACTTTTTGAATTCCATAAAAGGTCAGGAAAGTGAAATGCGGGAAATTGAAAATGAAAATTTAACTTTGTACAAATGAATTTTATTTTATCTACTTCCATTTAAAATTCTCCAGAGCCATACATAGTACCCTCAACCACTTTTCCCTTTTCTTCTCTAACTGTTTTTGTCATTTTGAGTTTTTTTTTGGCACTTTGAAAACCTGGTTGTGCAGCTACTTCACTTTTCTGAAGACGCGTTTATCCCTCATTGCACTTATTTTCTTCCCTTGAGGTGTCATGTTAATGCCAGTTATATTTGATCTTATCTTTTCACTTGCTTCACACCCCATATTAAATTGAGAAACTGCTGATGTGACAGCAATTTCTATTTTCTTCTTCGAAACAAATATTTCTTTAGGGCACTTATTCCAAATCAATTAAATATCAAGGCTGCCACGCTAAATAAACACTTTCTGAAGTTGGATACCTTTTTTTTCTGTAGCTCATTTGTTCCGGAGAACTTCTATATAAAGTTCATGCCGGGAAATTCAAAATGAAAATACATTCAAAATTTCTAGTAGATGTAGACGTTTGGAAACTGAAAAAGGGGGCGTGGCCATCGACGCATTGAGATCTTTAAATGCTCGCAGAAGCCATTTAAATCGCGATAACGAAAAAATAAAAACACCAAAATTAACCACACATTCCATACAAAATTATCACATCAAAAATAAAAAATCGTATTTTTCAAAATTTTTTGCCAATTTTCACCCACTCCTCCCCTTAAAATTTCACAATCTGATAACCCGACTCTGACTATCTGCACTACACTCGCTCCCTCTCACGAACCTACGATCAGTTCAGACACGCGATGCCGGTGAATAAGAAATCTTCCTGCATGATTCACCGAGGGCTCTCCGTAATTACCTACACTTCTCCTTTTTTCATAACATTTGACCGTCCTTCTCTCCGCAGCCAATCCATTCGTTCGTTATATTTTGGTGTAGTTGACCTTTCGATCGTCTAAACTTCTTCGCTAATCCCAAATTTTTCTACTTTTCGGCATCTAGCCACCTCTTAATGCATTTACAAAAAACAAAAACTACATTGTTTATTCACGGTCGTTGCTAAGCCCGTGCTCGTGATATTTCTTATGCATATTCCACCATATATTCTACAAATAAATGTTAGTTTATTTTTCATGTGACATATCGGTATGTCACAATATGCATCTGTTTCACCGCTGAATATATAAACTCGATTAAGTTAAACTAGTTTTCGTGCTAAAACCCTGAGGTTGGTACTGACCGCGGAGTATTGTGGGCCTATAATTTTCTGTCGTATCCTCTTTGCAAGCGCTAAATTGTATAATATTCTGAGCAAAGAGGTTAGAAACCATGAAGTTCATACAGACTTCGTGCATGGATGAATGTAGGTGTTAATGAACATGAGTGTTAATCTATGTTTCGTGTTAGTAACGATATATTTTAACCTCCATGGTCCTCTCAGCTGCTAAGTTGCAGAAATAAAATATTGTAATGTAATAACAAATGAATTACTTTATGTTAAGTTATATTTGTAATGTATAAAAGAAAAAATACAGCATTTGCTAATATAAACATTAATATTAACATAATAATATAAATATAAATTAATATTAATATTTGAACTAAAAATAATAATTTCCAACAAGTGAAATATTCTATTTGTCTCCTATAAACTATTTATAAAATGTTTTTTGTAAAACAAATATTTTTTTAAAATTATTTTTATTTTAAGTTGCATAAACTGCATAGGTCATGAGCGACTAGTACAGTAATACAATTACAATTCTGAGAAAATACCGATAGTTTTACAAAATTGTAACACTTTTTCTTGGAAACTCGGTGATGATAAAATTTCATTGAAATGTTCATTTCCTACACATTTTTTTCTGTCTTCGATGTGTACGGGGCATTCCAGAAGGATGTGCTCTATTGATAGAATTCTATTGCAGATGGTACAAAAGGTTGTGGAACTTTTTCAATTAAAAATTTATGAGATAATTTAGAATGCTTTGATCGAATTCTTGACAAAGCAACTTGATCATGACGATTAATAGAGGAGTTTGTGATAAGTACAAAGAAATTTGTTAAATATTATTTTGAAAAAAAAATGAAATTCAAGCTGCTTCTTCTCAGTCCACATTTCTCCCATCAGAGAAATGTTTTTAAAAACAGTTCTTGATCATAAATCTAATAATGAAAGCAGCTTCTTCATGGGACTTAGGAAAGTTTGAATTATTTCCTTCCAGTTGTTTTTGAAAACTTATTTGAGGGATATAGTAGATTCGTAAGACCAGAAAGCATTAAAAACATACATAAACATAAATTTTACTTACATATACTATACATTTCAAGTGGCTCAAAATTAACACTCTGAATTTAAAAAATAAATTGGGAACACTTTCCACACAACAACATACAATGGAGGTAAATACACATGTTGATTGGTAAGCAGATGTAGTGTGTGGCCTATTGTTGTGGCATCACCTCACACCTCACCATATTTACGATTAGCTGAATGTTGAAAAGAAAAGGAAGCTAGCCAAGCATGTACTATGTAACATATTTCTGCTAACAAAGACAATTGTAAAGGTGAAACCTCCAATTACAATGAAAGATAAAACAATGTTCAGACAAGGTTAACAAAAAATTAATATTGAAGCTATGATTATAGTTACTACATGCAATGTTAGCCACCTTATTTCTTGTTATACTTATCAATATTTTTATTTCAAGGCATTGTAACAAAATTGATATTGCCAACACAACTTGAAATGGTTTGGTTTTTTTTCTTTTCTTTTATCTTCTCTTCCTTCTATAGCTATAGAATAATCAGAATATTCTGATCCAATCAGAATATTCTGATTGACATAAATATAAGTACATGATCAGGAACAACTATTGAATTAGTTTATACTTTATATTATCTTTTCACTCAAGAATCCAATATTCCTGGGTTGTGTATATTGCAATTTGTATATGTACATGATTTGTATGATAGAAATACATTTTCAGAAACATGGACAAACAAATAATTAACACTATTGCAACGTATCCTCTCTTCGTGTATCCTCTCTCCGGTTACTCTTTCTATATTTAATCACGCCCACACGTTGGGCGTCCAATGCAACGGGGTGCTGTATTCTCTACTCGTCACGTGCACTATCTTTGCCCTGCCTAGCTCTAACTTGCAAGTGGGTGCTACAATACCTTCGCTTATCGGTTGCCCGTACCTCTGCTAGCTCGAATCATTATTCATATCCTATCTGGTCGTAGTCCGCGCGTTCACTCCATACGGAGTTGAGGTAGGGGTCAGCTTCGTTCGTGCCTGGGTCAAATTTTATACAACTATTGAATAAAAACACATGGATTCAAGGCAATCATGAGCCATGTGAGATGCTCATACATTTAATTTCGGATTTCCTTTGCTTATATCCTATCCATAAACCCAATCTGCCTCTCCGGCTTGCGGAACATGACAACACAAATACATAAACATACAGGAAAAGAAAATACAACCATACACACTGAAAATATAATACAAAAATCTCATGCATACATCAGAATGCGCATTCTGTCGTGACCCTTTTTTTTTATAATCCTATCCTTAACCTAATATCAGGACTTGGTCTTCGACAGAATTTTTCTTTAGACTTGCGCGTGAACAAACAACAAAAAAACAGTAATTGCGCAATTCGTGCCACTTCCCTTTTCGCAGCGATGTCACTTCCTGTCAGCGCCCGTCGTTGCTAGTTGTAACGTGCATTTTTCATGCACGCAGTTCCCGCTCAGCTGCCATCAAATCCCAGATGCACTCGTCCATTTAAAAATTACCAAATGTATTTCCGTTTATTGTTCCTTGCATTAATCGCGTCTTCCCTAAACGTTACTTCTATTTTCTTTCGCGACGCATTTAGATTTTGGGACGCTCCTGTTTCCTGCGCCTAACTTGCGTGAATACTGTCCATGCGGATTTTCTCGTGAATTTCTAAATAAATTAAATTGAATTTTAGCTCGACCTAATCTGAACAACTGATGTTATACGACCGAAAATAACTCAAGAACTTCTGCACAACACTTCCGCGAAATTCCCCCAAAAATTTAACATAGCATCCAAACGCGTGCGATCCTCATCAAACCCGAACTCTTTCTGTCTGTAACACATTTTACATTGTTGGTCCACACAATCCAAGTGACTGTCTTTTTATCAAACACATGCCCATCACCATAAGAAATGTTCGAAAACGTTTACATTTTCACTGTTTTCGGGCAACTTGCGTCTTACTATCTGTTTCATAATTTTACTAGCTTTCATTTTGTAATCGTCACATTACCGAATTCCCCTTTCCTGTTTTCCAAAAACCTTTATTTTTCGTCTTCTCAACTCGTGATGACGTCACTTACATTTTCAGTCGCTCCTTCAATTCTTTCTTAATCCGCTATGCTATGAAACTGGATAATAATTTATTCCGAGCCCTACATAAATTCCCCCGCGCCGTGACTAATTTTGCCCTGATCTAAATATTTTTCTCTATAATTTCTGAAAGTTTGGCCGAAATCTACATATTCACCGGATATTCAATAAAACTCGTCTTGTTGTATTCTTCCAGAAGTACAACAATGGTTACCATGTCTTCAATCTTCGCCGTGTTATACATGCAATTTACACAATTTATGATATTTACGGAACCCGTGGCTCGAATAATGTTTAATTAATAATGTTTAATTGGTTTAAAATGTTCCTAAATTTGGGTTCTATTCACTGTTCATAACGCCTATTTCCGCCCCTTTTGTTTTCTATTACTTTCCTAATAATTATTATTACGCGGCGCTGTTGTCTATTGTTTATTTCATTATTAGTACCTCTTTGCTTACATAAAAGTTCCGTGTTCCATGCATTCTTGCGGGCTAGTCTCACAAATCATTACATCTGCTTACATAAAAGTTCCGTGTTCCATGCATTCTTGCGGGCTAGTCCCACAAATCGTTACGCTATATTCTATCGATCAAGAAACATGAACCTGCTATACTACTATACTGCGTTCAAATAACCTCAAACACCATGGGCCTTTATTCATCAAAATGACCACGACTATCGATCAAATCTAGGCCCACGAATGTTCCAAATATCAGGTTTTGCTCAAGATCATTGTCATTCAGCATTGTGCATTTGACAGTCTTTAAACATTTTATTATACTACAACGAGACCATAATGTGTCGAAACGAGGATGGATAGCTGATAATCGCGATTATCTACGCTTAAACGGCCGATCTCGGGCGTTTAACTCCACGTGAGTTTTACTTCCAGTAATCGCGTTTAAATCACGTGGTGAAACTCGCGAGAACTTTAAACGCGATTAAACTCCAAGATAAACGACGTTAAACACATAATCGAAGGTGGTGAAACCGGCCCTAAGAGAATCTAGATTATGTGTGATTATATGCTGGAGATACGGTAGTATTTGTATTTGAATGGAGATTTTGAATAGTATTTGTACGTTGAAAGTTTTGTAAGAAGGAAAATGCAAATTTTTATTTATTAATGTGCATTTTTGCAATTTTCTTCTGTTTTTTTCCCTGTGAAGAACATTATTACTTGTATGTTACTATTTTCTGAAATATTTTTGTTCTTGTAACAAAAATGCGTTTTTACTGAATTTATTGTGAACTGAACATAAAATACTGCATTAATTTTTTCTTTGCAGGATTGCAGTGTTCAAAAGAATATTTTTCATATTCTAAAATTAGAATTATTTATGTCAATATTGCGAAATTCTAGGCCTCCATTATTTTGACGTAGGTTTCTGAATGCATGCTAGAAATTGTCCCTCATTCATCATCCTGATCGGAAGTGATGGGTTTACTATCAATATATTAAAATTTACAGGTTAACATTACAGTTAATTTGTAGGGTTACCAAAATTACCAGATGCTATTTTTAATGATAATTTTTACAAAATCCAATTAGGATTAATTAAATATTTAATTTATTTTATATATATATATATATATATATATATATATATATATATATATATATATATATATATATATATATAGGTACCAAATCCTCTGATTATGGCATTTATATTAGTTTTATTATGAAATAAGGTTCTACTATTTCAAATATTCTTCAGTTTAAAGAAGATTATGAACATTTTGAAAAGTTTATTTTCATGTATAAATTATAAATTAAATTATGATACCGTATGCCCGTTGCGATTTATAAGTCGTAAAATAACATAAATAAAATGATCTCAGCAAATCTGCATTTTTGAAGGACACTACGTACATTTAAACACGCCGCGTCGGTATACTCAATGTACTTTCGCGTTTCATTTCGATGAGGTTGGCAGTGCCGAAACGTTAATCCCAACGGTCTTATTCAAATCTTTAATTTTCATGGAGGGGGAAGCAGCCACAATATTTATCCTTGAAAATAGATTTTATTACATGGGATCGGTTTTTTTCATTCAAAATTCAAGTAGTATATAACTTAGTGTAGGGATCACAGGATTTTGAAAATGTGCACAGAATTCACTTCTCCTCATAGTATGTCAGAGACAGTTTTAACGGTTTTTTGAGGTAAATTTTTTTTAAAAATTGCGCCCAATTTTGGGCCAATAGCGTCGAAGGGCGATCTGTCAGTGGAGGTGGCGCGCAATGACGACCGGGACATTTAAAATTACATTATTTTCAAAATGGCGTCGAATTATAACATTATTTTTAAGTAAAATAAACATGCTAGGCAACTGAGAAGCCAAAAATTATTAGGATTAGGAATTCTAAGTCAGCGAATGGAATTGTAGTCCAGGGAGTGCAAAATAAAAAGTTATTTCATAAACACACTATTTCTAAATTATGTAAATATAGTCATAGACAATATAAACAGCTTAACACATTTTTTACAAACTAAATGTAAGCAAATAATACATGCAGATTATTTTACTTTGCCATTGTCTAAATATTGAAACCATGAATTTAGAAAATAGTCTAATAATTACTGACCATTACTTCTTTAATATTGTATCATTATCAAAATGGCATGTCAGCTATCAACACATGTGAAATTTCAGGCTATTATCAAAATTGCAATCAAGGTATAATATAAATGAATATTATTGATAAATTTTATAAGCAAGACGCTTGTATCTGTACAAACAGTCCACAAAAACTATCCTTTTTGCTTGCTTTCCTCAAAAAAGCAACATTACATATTAAACCGTGTTAAAATAAACAGGTTTTACCTATCTAGTACAAGTAATGAACTAAGTAAAAAAATGACCTGATTCTATTTCAATTTCATTTATCTCAAAGCAGAGTTTTTGGACTTAGTACGTTTCACTTATATTCCAATATTTCAGGCTACGTGTTTTCCCAAAAGGATAGCTAGTTGTTCAACGGATGGTGGATAAAAATCCAAAGGTAGATCATATACCCAGGATTACTCAACATTTGATACAGGTATTGAATAGGTTTAAATTACTAAGAAAATATTTTCATGTAATGTCTGCAGTGTCAATTTGTAAGCTAGTGCCAGTGTGCCATGGCACCACCAACAAAAAGCAAGGAAAGGAAAATTTTCACCACAATTGTGTATAAAATATTGTTTCTTCAAAATAGTTTTTTTATTGGTTTATTTAAGGTCGCATCAACATCTAAGGTCATTAGCGACCACTATTGCTGTTAACGGTATGGTAACTATGTGGATGATACGATATGGTGATTGATGATAAGGGGTGAAAGGACGAACACAAATACAACCATGCCCGAGGCGGGACTCGAACCCGCGACCCTTCGGTCCGAGATCACTACGACACTACTGCCTTAGCGATCTCGGCCACCGGGCCGGCAAAATAATTTTCTTCATAACAATTCATTTGAACGAGCCCTTCGTCCTTCGATGGTCTATCAATACTATCTTGAAACGCACAGGGCGCAGTGCCATCTGTCGGCGACCTTCTAAACCATAGAGCCACCTACAAATTGGCGCCGTGTATGTCCATTTAACGCTGTATGAAGAACTCCGTGTAGGTTAGTATGCGTGTAAATATGGTCACTGTAAAATTAAATTTTGTGATCATGACTTTTATTTTAGAGATTACTACACCAGTTTTGAAACATTACAACAATGTTTAAAAACATCGA
Source organism: Teleogryllus occipitalis (assembly GCA_011170035.1). Taxonomy (NCBI): domain Eukaryota; kingdom Metazoa; phylum Arthropoda; class Insecta; order Orthoptera; family Gryllidae; genus Teleogryllus; species Teleogryllus occipitalis. The sequence goes on from BLKR01004003.1 coordinate 60,096, forward strand.
TGGTTTTTGACTGATGTTTTACTAACATCGATGTTACAATTTCGAAAATCGATGTTTTGTTACCGATGTCGCATCACTAACTGGCACCACCAATAGAATTCCGCATCGGCCACCACTGATTGTTCAGATTTTTGAATGATTTTTTGACTCAATGATGCCAAACTAATTGAAGGGGTCATTATCGGTGATTAAAAGGGCAAATGATTTTCATTAATTTCACAAACATTGGCTAACTTGTGCTTGAGCCATTTTACTCCCTATTGTTCTTCTAATTCCACCAACTGGAGAATGTTTGCATATCAGTGTATTTATATAGCTAGAATGCAAGAAAAGTTCACTTTTAAAATATCCTTTTCAAGAGTATCATTTATTCAAATAATTTTGTAATGAATATTTACTTTAGCTTAATTAAAAGCATGATGAAAGTCAACATTAGGGGCTCTTTGAAAAACAGAATGTATGGCCTGCCCCTTCACATCTATAAGTTAATTTACATGTATACGCATTTCCATCTTCTTTTTGACAAGAATTGTATATATGCTTATAATATTCGTTATAGTGATGGTATTGGAACAATGTAAATCACACTTGAAAACTATCCCTAACCGTCAACTACACACACTGAAGAGTCATTCACAGCTGGCATTCTCCTTAAAATGGCCGGTGAAAAAATACATTTCACTGCCCTAGCGAAAATCCGTGTTGTGGTAGTCTTGTAAAGCAGCTGTGCACTACGTATTTTTCACTTGGTGCACTATTTTTCACTTGGTGTACTCCTGTCCGTACTGTACAGTAGTCTCATCTGTACTCGTACTGTACATCTCTCTCGCCGACCGTCGTACTATCAATAATAATTTAATTATCCCTGCTCCACCGGAACCTTCGCATTATCCGTATAATCGCCGCATCCTTGCGGATATCCTAGATATTGCAGTTTGCAAAAATTTTACGAAACCGTTATTCCAGTCTTTTCTAGCAGAATCCATTATTTTCTAGAAGAAGCAGACCACTGCCCGGTGTTTCTCTCCTGTGACGTTAATCTCGTAGTTTCTAATCACCCCAATTCTCATATTCATAAGAATATAAATTGGAAACTCTTTCTACATCCACCCCATTATCAACTTTCTTAAAAACCCCATATCTAATCGATGCAGCTATCTCTTTCTTCGGCAACACCATCGGCTCTGCAATAGATGCAGCTACTCCCAATTACAACCAACAGAGGCATCCCCCACCAATCTCCCTTCCACCCGACATCCTGAATCTTGTTAGACAAAAGCGATATATAAGACGACAACGGCAAACACTCCAACTACCTCAATTAAAAACCGCTTTAAATCAGATAATGCATAAGGTTCATGAAGAGTTAAATAAATTTCGCTATCAAAAGTTCCAAAAACTACTTCTAAACACTGATAAAAATTCCAATACTTTGCGGAAATTCTGTCATTTCTCCCACCCCAATCAAGCAATCCCCCCATTATCCGCCAACTCTGATATTGCTTATACGGAAGCAGACAAATTAGAAAAGCTTGCCAACCTTTTCAAAGATGCTTTTATCTCAATAATTTTACAGATCGGATTTTCTAAAACGTTGTAGAGGAGTTTTTAATATCTCCATACCATACTGTTCCATTACCAATTAGTTATATCTCTCCCTCTAATGTCAAACAAATAATTAAGAATACAAAAAACAAATCTTCTCCAGGAATAGACGGTATCCCCAACATAGTTCTATAGCATTTACCTCCTCATTTCATTGCTTACCTAACTGCCATCTTCAATAGCTGCCTCAGATTAGGCTATTTCCCGACAAGGTGGAAAAATCCATTGTAATCCGAATATTAAAACATAAAATATCCCCGAAACATCCCTCTAGTTACAGACCCATAAGCCTTTTACCAACTCTCTAAAATTTCCGAGAAATTGATTCTAAACAGACTTAATACATTTCTTCAAGATACGAAAGCTATCCCTCATTTTCAATTCGGATTGCGCCCTCTTCATTCGACCACCCGACAGTTTCTCAGAATAGTAGAAACCATAGGTCAAGCATTTCAAAATAAGCAGTATTGCTTTGCAGTCTTTTTAGACTTTGCTAGTGCCTTTGACAAAGTCTGGCACACAGGTCTGTTCTACAAATTAAGGAACTACGGCGCTCCCGATTATCTTGTCAAAATCATCAGCAGCTTTCTCGAAACTAGAAGCTTTTCGGTGCGAATAAATTCCTCTCTCTTCGCCCCTAAGATAATTCAGGCCGGGGTACCTCAAGGTTCACCTCTCTCCCAGACCCTCTTCAATTTTTCCACAGCGGATATACCATGTACCTCAACCTATGCCACGGCGTTATATTCAGCTGACACCGCGATATTCTCTACTCACCAAGATCTTTCAGTAGCAATCAACAATTTACAATCAGCCATCAACACTTTCTCTGACTGGGCATTAAAATGGCGCCTGCACTTAAATGCAGCAAAATTCGAATCAAAAATCTTCGCACTTAAAAGAATATCCAACTCTCCAACTATCATAATAGGAAATTCACCAGTTCCTTGGCTCCCATCTAACAAGCCCGTAAAATACCTAGGAGCAACCTAGTCACTCATCTCACATGGAAACCACACATTACCCATCGGCTGAATAAAACGTATGCTGCACTCTTCAATCTTTATCCTCTTATAAACCGTATATTGGCTCTCTAAACTGACATAACCGTACATATTTATAAACCAGCATTATGACCATCACTAACATATGCCTGTCCTGTGTGGGGCGGTGCTGCACAAACAAACCTGAAAGGAATTCAAGTTTTTCCAAATAAAATCCTCCGAACGTCGGTTAATGCCCCATGGTATGTATCCAACAAACAACTCCTCAGAGAATTGAATATCGATACCATTACTCGGCACATTTACGCATTATCAACAAAATTCTTCACCAACCTAAACCTAGTTCCCGATGCCAGACTCTACCACCTAGGAAAATCCAGTAATGGTCCAACCAGAATCAAATCACACCTTTCCAAAGATCAATTCAGACCTCCGTAACCATCATAAACACGTAATCCTAAGCTCACTCCCCTTCCCCTTTCCCACTCCCTTCACACCACTGCCCTGGGCATAAAATCCTAATAAATGAGGTTATTCCCAGAGTGGATTCCCTCTCACAGATAAAATTGGGTTAAGTTAGTTTCATTTGCAAGTACCTCGGTGCTTTTCAGTTAATAGTATTGTATTATTTGTTTAGTGTTTGTAACCACTGCTCGGGTGCAATAAAATATAAACACAAATCCATTTCTCCTGTATGCCTGGCACTCAATATACATTTCATCGTCGCACACATTTCACTATACATTCGTAAATTTAAGGAGGTTGTCACGTTATGTCAAAAATAAGATTAAACTTCGCAACTGAAATTTATCACAAGATTAGATGTTTTTACATGCTTTCCCAAAATATAAAGTGATTCTACCGTATAGTTTTAAAGATAATCACATTTGAAAACTTGCGTTTTAACACGCAAAGTATAGGAAAATGATCTCGTCCGACCGTAAATAATTAAATTTGAAACACATCTACATAAGATTACACGAGGGGAAAATATTACAAATGTAGATTAAACCTTTCTGAAGAGAATAGAATAGAAATGAAAAGATTTTACCGTGTAGTTTGGACAAAAACGCAAAAAGAAAATAACATCTGTCATCAGTTTTTCGTAAGAAAGAAAAAGTGCGGCAACGTTGCAGGACGTACCACTCGGCGGGAATTTTAAATATTACGAAACTGAGAGGCTGGTTTGTAGGCATTGCTTTGTGAGCTGGCATGCGTATACGGGGTCATTCATGATTAATGATGATAAAATGTTGTTTGCGAGTTGTTTAGCGAGTTCTTCAACGTGCACGATGCGGCGACCATCAACAGGAAACATGTCTTCGTCTGTAACGTTTTCTTCTCCGTTTCTTCGTTTCGCGGCTACAGACAAATTTGTTTTCCACGATAACTTACGTTTCGTAACAAATCGCCCTTTATATCTCAACTGTTCGAACATGATTTTCAGGTTATAAGACCTACAAAAACAACTCGGCTCAACTCAATCACAATGTTCTGTACGTTCTTGACCTTCCCGAAAACGTAAACCATTGGTACCAATAAAATAAATATAAAGCGTTGCCAAGTTTATTGCCTGAAAGTTATCAGTTCTCTGAAGGAGTTAATTGCGATCTAAAGGTATTATTCTTGAAAGAAAACATTTACATAATACGTATGAAATGTCCTACTTATAAGATAACTAGAATTTGAAGAGAAATGCAGTCATACATAAATGTTGATTACTCCAGTATTTTCAGTATTTCATGTTGGTATTTGGAGTCAAATTAGCTTCTTAGCTTGCGTTTGTAAAATAATTAACACTTTTTAATACATCATTTAAAAAATACTCGTTTACCAATCGTCACGAAATACAGAAATAATATACTTGATACTCGTTCTTCTTTTTTAACAAGCACGTTCCAAAATTACAACTTTTCGTTCAGCTGACTAGAGAGTAATGTGACAACCTCCTTAAGGGCTGTTAAAATAGCCTGCATGCTGTACAAGTTCTTACCACATTCATTTCGAACACACGTTAATATTTTTATGTACATCACGTAACTTGTAGTTCATAATGTAGTGCCTGTGCGAGGCACGCAACGGGATCCGGGACCACATATATTTTATTTAACGCGTCAGTGGTGAATGTTATGATAAAAGGGAATTGTTTATATCGTTTTGAATTAATTTATCCGCGCACTTTTTCTTGGTCCTCGCTTCGCTAGATGCGAGAGGTGTGGGAAGTGTGGTTATTTTGACAAAAATAATTTTATGTCGAATTTCTAGTTCGTTTTTCGGTGCAAAATAGTTTCTATTACACGGGAGCAATCATCTCTGGTTATCAGATTTTGTCAAACAACGCTCGTTGCTATCATTTATTGGTATTTCAACTAATGTTGGCGAAGGAGTGGGAGTAGGTACTATGCTCGCACTTTTTCTTGATCCTCGAGCTCCCTAGTCCTCGCTCAGTCCGGCATAGCACGGCCCGGTAGAAAATATGAGCTCCACTCGGAACGTCACGGCTCAGTTTGCAGTGCTGCCCACCTTCTTCCTTTCCAATGCCGACTTCCTATTTTTCCGTCTCTTTCTATCGACTTGTGCATACCATGTTCTTTCTTGTTACTCAATTATTTCTAAAACTATTAATTATTTCTTCAGAATTAAAAAAAATCATCCGTTATTTCTCATAGCTATCTAGTTTAAGACGAGTTATTACGCCGAGTTTTCTGTCAATAACGTTTACAGCCCTGCACTGCCGTGACGTAGACAGAACCCGCCTCTCCCCGCACCCCCCGCTGTGGAGTATCAAGAAAAAGTGCGCGATTAGTATTTCGGGGCTCAAGAAAACCTACGCGTATAATAGCAGTGAATTCGCGCCCTTTTTTTAAAAAAAAAAGATTGCAGTAAAGATTAGTCAGTGGTCAGTGTGCGGATTTCGTGAAGTAAGCGACAATTTACGGCGGAAATAACATTATTTCATTTTGAATTTGTTGCTGGATATGTCCCATCGATTTTCAACTTTTGAAATTACCAATGCAACCATGTTCAACGATAAACAAACACCTTTCATATCATTACTGAATTGCTAGCCCTAAAAGGAGTTTAGGAATGAAATAATCCTATCACAGATATGTTCAGTGGTAAGCAAACACGTTTCTTTAATTGTGGCTAAATTTAATATATTATACTGAAACATACCCCTAACTGCTACAATTATTGGGCGATTCGTCGTAACCTGTTTCCGGATTTCTAATAACATGGGCGCCAGGAAAAAAAAGGTTACGATAATACTTTAACTATTATTACTCTGATAAAAACTAAATATTATCCCGCTAGCTGGGTCGATGGGTCACGTCTGAAATAATCGCTATTATCTATTAATAGCCGATTACCCGATCTGCCATCTATACAGAATGGCGAGGAATCTGAAAACAGAGATTTGATCTAGCTACTTATTAGCTTGAATTGGCCAATGAAAACCATTTATCTTTCTTTCAAAGAAAATCTTAATGTTTATTTCCTATCAAAATGCAGCAACTTAAAATGTACAAATTTACAATGAGAAACTTCCTTTAGTCATGACCTGGTACGAACCATATACGGCGATTCTGGTCTTCGCGTGCTCTTGATTGATGCTACCTCGAAGAAACGCCTTTCTTGAGGCTCCGAAGTCCCGAAGTCCAATTACCACGAATCCTCCTCTCTTCTTTAAAAACGAACACCGCCGATTCACCGCTTCGCACCACTCAAATATTTGTTCCAGCTCCACTATATTATGTCTGATGCCCGCTCTCTCCGTAAAAATATCCAGCGCCTTTATGATTTCACAGCAAAAAATTTCTCAATTCCATCTTCCGTTTATAGCAAGAAAATATGCAAAGTCCGGTATCGTTCGTGAACCGCACACGTTTATAAGTTCAAGAATGATTAGAGTTCACTCGCGAAAAATTTTCAAGCCTTATTTTTGATGCACAGCAAAATATTCAGAACTTGACACGTTCCACAAATCTTAGAAAGTATCACAAGTTCACTTCTGGTTCTGCCACGAAAATATTCAGAGTCCGAATATGTCCCTCAAGTCAAATTCTTGCTCTACCACACGAAAATATTTCAAAGTTTTGAACACGTACTGTAGACCCCCGAAATTTTTACAAGTCCTAACATGCACAAATTAATCTATTCGCGAGCGAACTGCTCACCGTCACGACATGCGACAGAATGAATTTTATCGTCCATTTAAAGCCCACAATGACTCGCCTTTCTTTTTTTTTTTTCGACAAAATGCTACAAACTTCCGTTTTAATAATCGTTATAATAACCAGTCGATGCTTCTTCAACCAATCAACAAATCTCATATTTCGTCCTACTCATGCCGTCACCTCCACGGTCCGATGAATGTTTGTTTATCCTGACAACAACCACGACGTCGTTACTAAGGCGCCATATTGCTTATTATTTGCCCTAACCATTTCGCCCATTTACGACAAATATTCTGTAATAAAACATATCCCCATATTGGTATGTCACAATACATATTAATAATTGTACATTTATTGTTTCAGGGATAACCCACAAAAAACATTAGGGCTACCTTCTCCAAACTGTCGAGTGGTCATAATCGGATAGTTGATGTGATAGAAAGGAAAACTGAAAAAAACTATAGTATGGCGTAGGATATTGAAATACCTGGTATTTACTCATTGACCACACTATGAAGATTGTTAGGTTCCACCAGTTCATGGGCAGTGATTTTGTCAATTTCCAAAATTGCGTGTGGATATCAATGAAAAAAAAACAAAAAAAAACAACAACAACAAAACATATATTGACTCTGAGAGAAAATATGGTTACATTTATATTAACATGTATACACACACTAATAAGATGGTGTTTAAGCAATGTTTTGAAGTATTTATCATTAGATAATTTTATGGTGCTTGGGAGATTATTAAAAAGCTGAGCTGCAATGCAATAAGGATCTTTATTAGTTGAAGACTTGCTGGTGAATATCCTGTGATAGACTCTATGTCCAGTAGTAAGATAATTATGTACCACTTTATTCATTACAAAATATTGATTCTGATTATTTCTCAATAGTAGTATTACTTTGCAAGAGTAAAGTGCTACAACAGTCAGTAATTCATATTTAATAAAGAAATCTTTACAGGACTGTCTTGAATTCAGTTTGAAAATGATTCTGATAATATTGTCAACAATACTACATGTGTAACTTATACAGACAGATAATAGTTATTAAAAAAACAAGGTTTATTTGGACTACTTTATAATGTTATATGTAATGGACATCTTTCAAATCTTTATTTACAACAGCTCTGGGATATTTTTTTTTATTTCATTAAATTAATCAACCGCTAGGCATTGAATGTGTTTATTTCAACAAAAATTACTTCCAATTTTTTTATTGATTTGTCGTAAGCATCAAGCATTGAACATATTTTATAGTTAAAATTTATTATCAATATTTGGGGCACTTTTTAAATTTGTTTGTATTAATGTAAGTCAGTCAAGTTAATTGTGAGTGGTAGTAATCAGTGAATTAAGATGATAAATGTTTGAAAATTTTGTTTATTTCTTCTTGTATTCTAGGTTAAAAGAATAGAGAGCTGACGTTTATTTATCTCATAATATCATCATCATATATTATTGATATTAATTTTAGTCCCCTTTTATTCTTGTAATTTTTTTATATTGTATTCATTCTTTATAAAACATTTTTTTGTAACTTATTTCACTGCAATTTTGAGTATGGTCTTGTTTATTTGTTTTTTAAGATTTCAAGTTTGTCAATGTTTTGATTTCTTTTTGTTTTGAACTTAATTTGTTAAATTTGTAAATTAAATAATAAAATTTTGGTTAGTTCTATAATATTTATTTTATATTATAATTTCAAGTTTTTAATTTTTAGAGTGTGAACTATATAAATGTTTATTATTTTGTTTTATAAGCATTTTATACTGTATGATTTAAATTTCTAGAACTTTCATGTTTAATTTTGTAGTAGAAAAGGAAAATATATCCTTTTTTTTTGTTTTTTTTTTTTGTTTTTTGTTTTTTGTTTTTTGTTTTTAAAAACATCTTTCAATTTACAAGTTAGCCTTGCCCTTCCCAAAAGAAATATTTAAATAATAATTATTCATTGCCTACGAAGCATATGCATGGAATGTTCTAACTCAATGGCAAAGAGTAATACGCTTTCTGTATGCGACAACCGCGAAACATACGTACGTCACTAAAACTACTTGGCAAAAGTTCGTTCCGTTAACACAGCCGTGTCCCCCCACTGACCGCCACTGACAGTGGCTTGAGATAAAGGCTAAACGACGAGTGTATGCGGTGAATTTTCCATGGATCCGATGTTGTTTCGATGAATGTATTATGCTCTGAAATATATATTTAATTGCCATTTTAGAGGTAAGAGTGTATGTTTACAAACATGCCTTTTTATTTTTTGGCATATTTAAAAATCTTAGTAGTATTGAAATACTTGCAATGAAAAGTGGATTAGAATTCAGATTTGTTTACTATAAGGCAAGGTAAGAATTCGTTCTTAAATCTAAGAATAGTGTACTATCATCGTCAGAAATTTGGGTAATTGTCTCGGAAGTGATAGGAAATAGTTATCCAATATTATCGAAACGTATTTTTGCCGTTTTCGTTTGAAGGGGTTATTATGTTTGACACTCTTTTGCCGTTTTTATTGGTTATAAATACTTGTGGGAATTTTAGCGTTAAAATATTTTCTGTAAGTACTGAATTTAACCTTTAAAAACCAAACAAAATCTATATAATTTATTCATTAGGATATAAAATACATCACTTAAAACAAACTAGTGTACTTTTTATTTTACTTGAAAGCTTCATTAAAACCAATATAAAACATGAAAAAAGAATACAAATAGAAATTTAAATGCTGAAACAAATATGATTTCTTTACTCCAAAACATTTTATGTAAAAAAAAAAAAAATCATCTTCCTATTTTACACTTATATTTAATATTCCAGTACTTTAATTATTGCTTTTTTCTTTGCATATTGCTCCTCAGATAATCCAGGATTTTTACTTAAGATGATTTTCTTTTATACTTAGATTTCTGCTCCAGTGAGATAGTATTTTGCGTAGGAATGCTTTCAGATTTATCCTCCACAGCATGAATTTTACTGATCAAACCTGTGTATGCTTTAACAGATTTGAATGGGCATTTTTAGAGATAATGAATGTAACTCAATGATATTGTAATGTTGAAATGTGTTCATAGTAATTTTAAGTGTTTTTCAACCCTAGAAATCTAATGTGTTGTAATTTTCAAAATGTGCATGAATGTGTTTTAATCTCCTGAGGTCTGTAATAAAATAAATGTAAATGTATGTTGTTCTAATAAATTAAAGAATAATAGAAATGGGCGTTTGTTGTCTCTTTGAAGCATTTATATAGTTCAGGCCATGTATTAGGCCACACTGGATTCATAATACGGCAGCAAAACAATTTCCTGTCGGAATAGCTAACTTATGAAACTATTACTCCGATCAACTCTCTCGCTTTTGTTTTGTTTCTGATCATCCACACTCCTCGTGCGGTTGAGAGACTGTTCACTGTATAATAATGCATGTCTCATTTTTTCGTTAGAGGAAAAAAAAAAAAAGAAAGAAAGAAAGAAAGAAAGGGAAAAAAAAAAAAAAGTGCATCTATAAACGAATATTAGCTCTGTGAACACGTTAATTAAGACTTACCATTATCAATAAGTGTGAGCAAAAGAGACGTTCAAAAGTGTCAAGTGCAAATGAGAAGTATAATCTTAAAAGTTATGTGGTCAAATTTGTGTTAATAATGATTATCAATTTCAAATGGTAAATAAATATTTCTAACAATAAATATCCTCTCAGGTGAACCTTCCTTCTTTAACAATTATCAATTTCTTAATGCTTTCAACTCTTTAATTTATATTGAACATAAATAAATTCCACAATTATTTAACTTAATTAAATTTTTATACATTGTAATTTTTAAGTTACCTAATGTATTGTTTTTAACAGTCTAGTGATGTGGAAATTTATAGCAAATGCATCAATTTTATTTAACTGTTTAAATATTCATTACCTTTTAAAAGAAAATATTAAAAAAAAAAAAATAGAAAATCATCATTAATGTAACCAAGTCTTCGGTAACTTGTCTGTTGTTAACAGAGACAGTCTTTCTCTCTGTACATATTTCTTCTCCATTTCAATGGAGTTTGATATATAAAATTGGGATATTTATGGAAATAAATAGAACTTATTGGTTTTATGAGTTATTTATTGAAATAGGAATATCACAATGAATACAAATGACACAATAAATATATAGTTGCATAATAATATTGAATTTTCTACTATGTTATTGTAACTACATTACTTTTAACTACTACCTAAACATGCAGGAATTACACCAGATGCACTCTCATTCACTTGTTAAATAATTCAAATGAAAATTATTTCATACACCAGTTTCCATAACAAATGCATGCCAAATAATTCCCAATAGTCAGCCAAGAAGTAAAATATTAATATACTTATTACACCAGTAATATTGTTGTGCTTATAGGAATTGTGAAAAAAATTCAAGGTATTCAAAGTAAGACAATGGTTATTTTCAGAATTAAAATTAGTGTAATGTGTTAAATTCAAAATGCATGTGGGATTTAAAGAGAGAAACATGGTGCCACTTGCCTAAAACCAGTTTTAGAAATAATGTCACAAATGCTGTCCATCAAATAATGTTACAACAGGCCACAATAAACTGAAACAAAATTAAAAAAATCATTTACATATATGTTTAAATATACGAGACAAGTTCTTGTGTGAAAATTAAATGATTTGGAAAAATAATGATAATGATTAAGATTAAGTAAATTGAATATATGGTATGATCCTCTCTATATGAGAAATTATTCTTCTGAAGGGATAAAACAAATGTCTGGAGATAAACTATGTTTAGGATATTACAAAACAATACTTTCTAATGACAATTAAAGAAAAACATTATCTTGTAAAATTGTGTCAACAAAACTAGCTCCAATAAAAAAATTAAGAGGGGCTAGTTCAGACACATTTCAAATGCTGGGAAACAAAAAGTTATTATTACATCAATCGTGCACTTACTTCATGCAATACAACATTCACCATTAACCATAAGGTTAATGCCTTATCTGAAATCGTACCAGGCTATGCATCACGTTAAATATTTTTCCAAGTAGATGGAGCATGACAGTTCAGATGCAATGCATAGTGCATTCTTCTGTAAATGCATTATATAAATAAATAGTTAATTCCATGATTTTGATAATAAATGATGAATTACTGTCATGATAATACTTTTCAAAATATAAGAAACATTGTTGTAATGAATATCGTACCCCTATTATCCCTTACTGTCATTGACACCCTCTTCTCCAGAAATGTTCTCCAAATTTATTATGATTTCATCAACTTCTGAAACATTTTGGATTTCTTTCCTCCAATATTCTTTTATTGTTCATTCTGTGTGCTACACATAATTGTTCCACTTTTATGGAGTCATCTACAAGGATATGTGTAAAAAAGGAAAATTGGATGATATTAGATTCCATATTACAATTAAAATTACTGAGATAAATATTGAAAATAATAAATATAATAATAAGCAATAAAGGCTACACAAAGAAAAGCAACGAAATACAAAAAATGTAAAATACCTGCATTCAGGAGTTAAATATTCTCTTATAAATGTTAGGCACACCTAATATAATACTTCCTCCCAAATCTGTGTAATTCTTACAATGCCACTGTCTGATCTTGAAACTATCACATTTTGTCTCAGATCGTTCTAAGGCACTGAAAACACAGTGGCAAAATACTTGATGCACCTTATCTTCTAAAGGTTTGTCAACGATGTATCTAGAAAAAAGAAACCAATCCATCTCAATCATTTTCTTTATTAAACATTTTGAAAATGCAAATTATATATGAGAGCAAATATTTTTAATTGACTACTTAAATGTGCATAGTTGCCTCAAGAGAACAACAGTGGCATTATTTGGTGGCACAGTACCTTGCTGTTACCACCTCTATAAACAATGTATTGTTAAAATAATTTATATTTAAAATTAAAACTTTAATCTTTAATGGTTACTTACCTCCAAATCCTTTTTTTTTTCATCTTGACGAAATGTTTTCTTCCATCTACTACAAATGAAAATTGTCAATTATGATTAGGCAAGGCCCCACATTCTTAATGCCAGGAATTAACTGAGCTTGGATCCATCTTTGGAAATTTGCAAAAACAATATATTGATTTAAGAATGAGTTTATTACTTTGATCATAATGAAAATTAATAACGCACTTGCCTTTTGATATTCTCACTGTTCATAGCACCAAGTCAATCCTGGCCCCCTCTCCAAATCTGTGCAAAAATTAAACTTGCCCCTAATGAACAAAAGTTATTTCACTGTCACCTCCATTCAGAGGAAATTGTCTCTTGCAGTTCTGTTCAAGTGTGGTCAGGGCTTCTTGTATTTTGTCTTTGTTGATAATTGTTTCAAGAAACATCACACCCAATAACTTGAAAAACGAAAATCAGATTTATTACTATCAATACACAAATAATGATAATTAACAGTTATAGATAATCAACAACTACACACATCACTATTTTAATTAATAAAAATTACATTGTCAGTTTTAAAATATAAGATTTAGAAAAGACACCTTAATCTTACCTGTAAGACTTTCACCACCCCTATTATCAAACAAGTGTGCATGACATGGACTGCTTCCACAATCCACAAAATAAATTTACAATCCATTTTTGAAGGAAACTGAAAGGGCATTATCCTTAACGACGAAATACTAAGTACAGGCGCAGATCTAGTTGGGCTATCCATTATTTTCTAATTATTAATAAATAGTATTCAGGAAAATTAATAATGGCTATAATAAAATTGGTAATCGGAACTTGGTTACTTTTACTACTAAAATATTACAACTAACTTCGCAATGATTACTGATGAGAAACAATTTGAAAATAATAAATAAAAATCAAAAACACCTAGGCTGAAACTGTTAATTGCAGATTACAAAAAACCGGCAAACCGCTAAAGTCAAATTGCTAGCAGAAATAGCAAATTGGCTCAGCACCTGTCATGAATGGCTTTTAATGTTGGCGGAATCTTCGGAAGTAGTCAATTTTTTGTTGCAAACTTAAATTGAAAAAATGTCACTACTACGTAAATGTAATATAGAGTGTAGTTGTGTGAAGGTTGGCAGCGGCTTTTACCAACACAAATCAAAACGAAACTACCCTATATTGAGTGTGAATACATGTTCTCATCCGATAGTGATATTTTTGAAAAGTTGTCCAGTTAGTTGGTCTTTTTAGCTGGCCAGCACTTTAGCTTGTATCTACTCTCTTAAGGACCGGTTCTACCTAAGATAAGCAGACCCCTCCTCCCCCCCCCGCCCCGTGTGCTGACTGGAGGCCCTTTCCCTTTTAGGGATTCAATGGGCTTTCATCATCATCATCTATTCGATTAAATATTTGAATTTTAGTACACATTGACTTTGCAGATGGATGTTTAGAACATTGTATTTGCAAGCTTATGATATTGATTGCAACTGAATATTCAACCATTGTTAACTTGTAATAGAATTGTTTTCTTTTAGTTGACATGCTATAATTAGCATTATTTAATGTTTTCTGCAGTAACATGCAATTTTTTAAAAATTGTTTCAGTGTTTGAACATGGCTGAACAGATCTTATGCTTGAGTTGGAATGAGCATGCCAATGAAGTTGCTAGAGGTTGGAAAACTTCACTGGAGAACAATTCTTTTGTGGATTGTACTATAGCTGCTGAAGGGAAAAGTCTGAAAGCTCATAGACTTATTTTATCTGCATGTAGTCCATACTTTCATGTAAGATGAATTTCATTAAATCATAATAACACAAGAAAATTTTCCATTTTTTTCTTGTCTTATTTTCTATTATACATTTTTTATAGAAGTGAGGTTTGCGGACATGTGCAGCCTACGACAAGAGGGGGGGGGGAACTACATTTCTGGGTTCCATTTGCCATTTAACTTGTTTATTAATATATGACAAGAATGTGAATAAAAAACCTGCAATTAGAATGGAGTTATAACTTTATTGATACAATTAATAAATATAATGCTAGCTGAAGGTTCTTTTCCCGTTTTGTTGGAATCTTCCTTTATTATACTAATTTTTAAGTCAGGAAATAAAAATAATATACTGAACTATTTTTTTACATTAGAACTACCGTCCGATCTCTGTGTTCAACGTTATAGCAAAACTGTTTGAAGCTATTATTACTGATAAATTGAAACATCTGATTTTCCCTTATCTTTCTCAGAAACAATTTGTTTTCATTTGTAAATGAAATATTGAATCTAACTAGATTTATTACTGTCAGTTCATTCTGAATTCCATGGAAGACAAACATCAGGTTGATTCTGTTTATACAGACTTCAACAAAGCATTTGATTTGGTTAATCACCACTTGCTTTTAGTGAAATTAAAAGCATTTGGTATCGCCAGACCTTTGCTTCAATGATTCTATAACTATCTTATAAACAGGACCCAATTTGTAAAATACCGATATACTGTCTAAGATGGCATCACAGTTGTATCGGGTGTTCCACAATGATCTCATTTAGGACCTTTGTTGTTTTCAATGTTTACAAATAATCTGCATTCTGTGCTCTTAGTCTTTGATTTCCTGCTCTTTGCAAATTATAGCAATTTTTTTAAGACAATTACCTGTTACAATGACCTAGTAGTATTACAAACAGCACTTAACAACTTTGTTAAATGGTGTGCAGCTAATGATCTGGTATTAAATCCAAACAAATGTAAATACATTACTTCCTCGACATTTAAAGTTCAGCACATTCATGAGTACACCATAAACACTGTTGTCCTAGAAAAAGTGGATTCTATCATAGACCTAGGTGTTATTTTTGATTCTAAGATGTCGTTTTCGTGACATATCCACTGTACTACAAATAAAGCCAATCAACTGCTGGGGTTCGTGAGAAGTACGTGCAAAGAATTTAACAGTAAACACACTTTGATAAGGTTATATTTGATGTTGGTCCAACCTATTTTGATGTTTTCCTCAGAAGTCTGGTCTCCTCTCTTTGAAGTTCATGCTCATAAGTTGGAATCTATCCAGCATAAGTTTTTAGAATAGTGGCAACTCGGTTCAATCTACCTTATCCATATATAGATCATGATTATCGTACTATCTCAACAGTTCTTTATATAACTTCATGGTCTTCTCAAAGAGAATTGAATGATCTCATTTACTTTCATAAACTAGTTGATGGTAATATTGACTGCCCAGTTTTATTTGAACAATTGAGATTTAGAGTTCCTTCTGCATTGAGGCGAAATACTGTTTTTTCGATTCCAATCTACAATCCACTTTTGCATATGTGTAAGCTAGCGAATGATTATAATCTCAATATATGGGAGCATAGTAATTCAAAATTTATTTGTGAAGCCAAACGAAAGACTTATATCTTTGGTTAATGTACTATTAGCTTTTATGTTACTGAAATTGTATTTTTCTTTTATTCTACTAATAGATATTCTACTCATGTGTTTATGCTTTATGTATCGCATAGTTTATGTATTTGGCCGAGAGTCTGTTTATAAATAAATAAATTGATTATATTTTTAACATTTTCATAGTTTCCAGATGGCTCAAAGAGCTTGTCCTTCAATGTTCTTAAAAATATGTCCTAGACCAGGGTTGGCCAACTGGTGGCCCACGGACCATTTATTGTGGCCCACGAAAGGTTATTAGTCAATAGTGAAAGTCCGTTTCATTAGTGTTAGGTGAAAATAATGTGCCTAGTGCACATGCCCTGCCGAGTTCAACACTCTCTTTAATACAGATAGGTTTCAGTTTAGATTTTAGGATTTTTTCTTGTAAATTCAAAAATTCAAAATTATCCCAATATGTTTCACTGTATTGTGCATGGTAAGGCTTGATATCATGCATGGTTGAATCCCCCCACTCGCCCGTTTCAGAGTGGCTGGGCAAAGTGCCAAGATAAATCATACAGGGAAGTCAGATGTGGATCTGCCGAGTCATGCCCATACGGCCCACAACGAAATCAAAGGTTTTAGTTGCGGTCGATGAGGCCTTGCAAGTTGGACACCCCTGACCTAGACTATCAGGTTAAAGAAAGGATAAAACCGTTTTGTTACTAAGGCTGGGGTCCTTTTAAAAAATGTTGAGGGTGCGTCAGGGTCACCCTTGGCTCCTTTACACACTTATGTTTATAGATTCCTCGAGTACCAATATCAGAGATTCCCAATCTTTTTCTTCCATTGGCCCCTTTTAAAAAACGGTTTGTTTCATGGACAACCTTGACTTTTTTCTTTAATATACAGCATACAAAAGAATCATAATGCAAATCATTACACACAATACTGGATAACAATTAGACAAAGAATATGAACAAATGTTTTGAAAAAATGGTTCATTAGGAATATGATTTATTATTCTTTTTACTATTATAATTTTCAATTTTTAGAAATGTAAACAATAATAGTATTAGATTCTTTGAATCTTTATATAAGAAAACGATTAACAATGCCATTTATGTTCTGTAATCTATAGGATCTTGATTATACTGATCAGGTGCCGGTGCGTATTTATCATTCAACCCTTTTATCATTATTGGCCCCCCTTTACAATTTCAACAATTTCATAGGAGTTGATACTGACCCTCTAGGAAACATTGATCATATGCCTTTTTGCACTGTATGATTTAAAAAAACATTGCAGTAAGAGAAGCATAAAATTGTGTGGATGTCAACTTCTAGCTTTAGCGTGGCCACTTTAATTTAGGGTGCTGCAGGAAGGATAAAAGAGGAATAAACGTACCCATTAATTTTTTGGCAGAAAATTTTGATGAAAAAGTTGAAATTTGCCATTGTTTTAGGTAAATTTTGTGCACATTGTTTAATTTTGCATTATTTGAAGAATGTACTTTGGAATTTCCTAGTTTGTAAAAAATCAACTAACACAAAATAATACATGTTTTTAGTATTGTCTTTTTTTTTTCTTCTTGAAAACGCAATATCAGTTATGGTTAGCAAAATAGAAATTTCAATGTGAAATTTGGAAATTTCAAGTGTGCTATAGCTCTAATCTTGTAAAATAATGAATAGCTTTAATTTTCTATTTTTATCTTATTTTCCTCTTCGCATATTTTTGACAGTTTCTGAGAAGAAATGCTCTTCCTTTTATCACTGTTTTTTTTTTGTGTCTTTTTATTAGATGCTGTTTAACGAGGAAAACGAGAAATATCCGATTGTCATTCTCAGAGATACGTCATTTCACATGCTTAAGATTCTGATTGATTTTGTGTATAATGGAAAAGTAGAGATTCCAGCTGGTCAGTGGAAAACATTTTTGGAACTTGCTGTGTCTTTGCAGATTAAAGGCCTTAATAATTCTCTTCCTAAAGATGTAAGGAAATGATTAAATTGTCAATGTAATAAATTATTCCATAACTGCTTATATTAAGAAAGTTTTTATAACTTTTTTTGTTTTTTGTAGAGGACAATTAATAATCTTGACAATACTGCTGAAGAAATTCATGAATGTTCATCCACGGTTAATCGAGACAACAGTAGAGTTGAAAATTCAAAGACAAGTCATGAAGAGAGCTTGTCAAAATGTTCCCAACAATGTCCTTTCCAATTTTCTCAAGGCAACTCGAACAGCACCCAGGCAGTGGCTCCTGTTCGGTTTGAAGGAAGCCATGACTCTGCTGAAGGGCTACAATCAAGAGTAGCCATGATGCCTGTGCAGAATCATCCAAGTCATCCTGATGTGGTTGTAAACACAGAACAAAGTTTGAAAGAAGAACATTTATTTTCTGAAATAAAAATATTGGAGACAAGAAATGAAGTATTAGATTATGTTAACCATGTGGAATCCATGTCTGTGAATTCTGAGAGTGAAACAAATTGTGGATCTGCTGTGCCATTTGAAGAAAATTTGGACCCAAATACAAGTAAGTAAATTTGAGGATTTCGATATGCACTACTTGTGTCTAACAAGTGTCTTGAAATTGGTAATAATGAGCATATTCACACATTTT
This sequence comes from Teleogryllus occipitalis, assembly GCA_011170035.1. Classification (NCBI taxonomy): domain Eukaryota; kingdom Metazoa; phylum Arthropoda; class Insecta; order Orthoptera; family Gryllidae; genus Teleogryllus; species Teleogryllus occipitalis. The sequence continues at coordinate 78,859 of BLKR01004003.1, forward strand.
ATACATTATACTATTCAAATATTTATGAAGAAATCAATTCTTAACTTTCATAGAAATTTGGATGTTTGTATTGTATACTGGGGGAGGAGGGGCAGAATTATTCTATCCTCTTTTGTTTCGTATTGTGGTTAGTTTGAACAACCTCTCCATCTTTCAGGAGTAGTTGTTGAATACGTCTTTAAGTTAGTTTATGAATGATGACTGGACCGATCTTAAATATTTCAGTGTGATTCCTCCATTTTCATTCTTGTTCAGAATTTGATGTGTCGAAACTTTTTAGGCAGTTTCATGATTCTGTGATTTCCATATTCAGAAATCAAATGTGTCCTTTTTTTATTGTTTTGCATACTCTCCAGTCCAAAAAATGTTCCTAACATTATTTTACTCCGTAGTAGGGTACTTATTAAAGACAGTCAAACCAGCAATATTCTGTCTCATATCTCGTAGGAGCTGTGAGTCCTCATTGGCTCAAGAAGGGAGTGGAGCCGTGGGGGGGGGGGGGACCGCCAATGGAAGGTAGAGATAATGCTCCGGTGAAAGAGATCGTCTTTCTCTTGAGAAGGCAATGAGAGCAGCCGATCGCAAGATTCTCCTAGCGAGAGAGTAATCTCGTGATCAATCCAAGTCAGCTGAGGATCGGAACAGGCTTGTGGTTAAAATTGCTTAGTGTAGAGTAAGGATTTCCTCCTCGCACGAAATTAAAAAGGTCTATTATAAATGTTATAAATAAATAATGTTGCACTCCTGTAAATAAACTTGTAAATATATTAATAGAAAGTGTAAACTGAAATAATCTGACTGATTTAAAAGAAAATCGGCCCCAGTTGGTGCGCCATTTTAAAATAATCTGCAATTTATACTCAAACAAACTTGGTCGAGGAATCTGAAAAGCAAATATCTATCTATCTTGCTACTTTATTGCTAGAATTGGCTCAATGAAAAATCATATATTCATTTCACGAAAACATGGAAATTTATTAACAATTTAAAACAATTTTGGTATTGTATAACTTTTCCCAATATAAAATTAAATGTTTGTCATGACCGTTCCAAACTTATGTCTTCGCGCGCTTTTTCGGCCATCTTTATCCATCTCCGACGCCGCTGTCCTCAGGTCCAGACACCATCTTCTCTCTTCTTTTCTCGGAAGCTCACTTCAATTACCGTTCATCAGATCAACAAACTATTTGCTGCTAACATTCCAGTCCAATCACTGACAACTTCACCCAAGCCCTCAATGTCCCTCCAACTCGTTCACATGAAATATTTTAAGCTCCACTGTCACACTTAGTTCCAATTTTGATGTTCTCTCAATATCCATTCCCTAGTAGATGCTTACAAGTCCCCAAAGAAAAAAACTCCTAACATTAATTGGAGCACGATCCGTTCATGAGCACGGCATCAGTCAGAATGAATGTCTCTCGTATTCTTTCAGCCCTGCAAAGCTCGGTTCATAATTTCGATTGTTTATTTGCAGATAACATTTGATGTACTTTCGTACCTAGCCAATCTCTAAATTTCTTGCAAAACGAACTAGCCGTCTTCACGACTCTCACTGCTTTTTCGGCCAATCCCAGAATTCTATATAGAATTAACTAGTCGTCTCCGCAATTGTCACTGCATGAATATGTTGACCTTGACGACGGCTCGCTTACCATTGCTATGCCTGCATATTCACATAATTTATCCCCTTTAATTGACGCTATTTATAATAAATATTGTCCCATATTCAGTGACATATTGGCATGTCACAATACATTTTTTGTCAAAGACCAGACCTTAGTCAGAATTTCAAGTATGTTTTCAAAATTTTCATCTATATATATAAAAGAAAGTCGTGTTAGTTACACTATTTATAACTCAAGAACGGCTGTACCGATTTGGCTGAAAATTGGTGAGCAGGAAGCTTAGAGCCAGGAGACGGACATAGGATACTGTTTATCCCGTTCGACAGCGTTCCTGTGTGAGAACGCACGTTTTTGCACGTTTTCGCGTGATTTCGCATGTTTTCGCGTGAAGGTACTTAACTGAAGAGTGCAACCTATGCACCAAAATACAGGAACAATAATGAATGATTAATCTACTTAATTTTTTATTTGTATTTTCTAATAAACAATTTAACTTAATAAATTCCAAAATCTGCTTATTTATTGCCTTTAACAGCCGGTCCCTATGATTACAGCTTTGTATTTCTCTCTTAAACAAAAATCAATTCCAAAAAAAACGCTCTGCTACGTAATAGATTTTTTAATTATCTATTTAATATCAGAGCGTTTTTTTTAAATTCTTCTTTGTTTGAGAGAAAAACACAAATCTGCAATTGCTTTATTATCACGAGTGCAACAAGGATAGTACAGTTTCTCACAGTGAGTGCGACGCGAGAAAAGATGGGACCGGCTGTTAAGGCGGAACAGAGTTCGCCGGGTCAGCTAGTATTTAATAAAATTATTAAGTCCTTGCTTAATATCACATTGGTTATTATGGCAATTACTAGTTTTTATGAGGTTTCTGTACATCTATTTTGCTTTTGTATGTGAAGTTTTGAAAATATATAGTATAAATATTGAGTAATATTTTTGGGAATAAAATAATTTAATTAACTGAATTAATTTAAATAATTACACTCCTGGTGCAATAATCAAACATTTACATAACATGTTACATTTTTACGTATTGTCAGTGCACAAGAAAAGTGAAAAAGGGCTGAAATGGATCAGAGAAACAACTGTTGCCACTGCAAGGTTTTTAAGAAAAACATTGTTTTAAACATCAGTTTATTAAAGCCGGTGTTTTGTCCTGGATGTTTTGTTTGTGAATGAAGCAGTACTACAATCAAGTTTGTAAAAGTTATGGTATGAAATTGAAACTAATTGTCAGTTCATTTTCGCACATATTATTTTTAACTTCATTTTGTCAGTTAAATCTTAATTATAAATTAACAAACACGGCTACAAAATGTTATTTTCCAAGTTCTTATTAAGTTTACAAAGTCTGGATCTTTATTTAATGTATTTTTAAGTTTTCAATGTGAAAATAATGTTAAAAAGAATAATAAATAATGAGTGCATAAATTAAATATTTTTCAATTATTAATTTTGAATTGAACACTTGTTTTCTATGGATAAGTCTATTCAGCAGTGCTTAATGTCAATTTTTGTTACAATTTTAGTTATCAATTGTGGCACTCTTTTGACGCTTTAATGATAAACACCACAAAAAATTATATCAGGGATTATGCAATATTACAGAAAAACATGTTTATGATAGCTGAAATTGTGTTACTATTGTCGGGAGTGTTAATGCGTGTTTTCGCGAGGGTCCAATTTAAACTAAATCATCTTGTGTGATAAACTCAAAACCACAGGAAGGAGGACGTTTGTTCCAAGAATTTCGATGAATTTGCAACACAGTATCTCGTGTCAATGGGCTTCCCGCCCGGACATAGGATCCCATGTCACTGGACGAGCTTATTGATATCTACGAAGACAGTTGCCAGTCATCTCTGTCTGAGGTCCTGGCTACGAGATTATCGAGTTGCCTCTGCAGCGAGAATGCATTCTCATTGCACGAGATTCTCGTGGACCCCATTCTCGTTCAGCCTTTCTTGCTTATGAGAACGAGAGCGAATGTGCGGCAAATGACCATCTCTAGTATTCATAAAGCTACATTTATAGTGGTTCCCATTCAAGTGGAATCTTTTAGGTATTATCTATGTTTCTAATTTTCAATGCACACAGAAATTGCGAGAAAACTATGTAGCCTCTTACCATATGAGGATATCAAAGCTTTCATTAGGTACCTAGGAATCTGGGGGAAATCCAAAATATTTTGACTGAAAAATTCAAATACTTCATTGTGTTATTGTGCCTATTCTTGTATTGCACATGCACACTGAATTCTCATATTCAGTGCATCACTGCTTGCAGTCATCACATAACAACAGACAGCATGACAGCAGATGTCATGTAACAGCAAGGCTCCAATGAAGAGGCAACCTGCTTGAAGTTTTGTTCAGTAGGTTATTTTTGCTGTTGGAGGCCACTAGTCTTGTACTAACACTATTTACAAGTAAATTGTACCAAAATAAAGTGAGAATGGCACTTTTAAACAACTGTTAATACAAAACCTATTAATTTTTAACTTGCTGTGAATTTCTCTCACTTCTGACCTGGCTCAATTGCCGGGCACTAGCATGCCAAGCCACCTCAAAATTTCTCACTGGAGCCTGAGTTTCTAGTGTGTTTTTTTCCCCTCCCAGTTATTCCATAATGTGATGGCTCCTGGAAATTTGGAATTTTTCTGGCTCTTCTGAAAAACGACAATAAAACAACTACGCCAACTTCTATCAAAAAAATCTTCTAAATAAGATATAAGGCTTCTGGCCAGACCATGTGTAGTTTTATGATGTAAGGATTTGTAAACCAAATGTATTTACAATGCTTTTAATGTGTTTATTAAAAACACCGAGGGCACCATTTTCTTATCTGATACAGGGTGTGAGCGCCTCAGGAAGTTGAAGCCACCTTTGAGATTATCGTATGAAGGTAGCCACTACTTGGTGATGCACATTATCATTATATCTTTGTGAAAACTTACATATCCTGTCTTCATTTCTCTCACATTGCATTAGTTTGTGTTATCTGGTAAAGAAATCAGTTTCAAGCTGTATTGTGGAGTAGTATGTTGTGAATTTGTAGTTCATTCTGAAAGTATATTTACCATTACTTATGTGTAAATGATTCGACTTTTTTTTATATATATGGGAAATTCACATTGCCCAAGCTTAGGCATAATAGTACAGATTTTGTAAAAAGCTGTCATATCTCACCTATTTTGAAATCAAACTTTCAGACCAAAATAAACATTAGGCACCCCTCAAAGTATGTGGAGTAAGCATTGAAGATCTTTGTCATTGGATTAATGGCAAAAAACTATTGTTATCCTTTGGAATACCTCTTGTTTGGAGAGAGTAGTCAAACCATTGTACTGACAGCTACTTCTACCACTTCCATTTACGTGATGTGAGGGGGTATAATTCTACAAATACAAAGGAATTTGAGGTTTCAGTGCTTCAGTCAGCCATTTTACCTGTCCTCCAGGGGCCTGATGTGCCAATCCCTGGGTGACCAGAAAATCTTGGACAGTTTTCATCTGAATCTGATGTAAAAGTAATGAAAAATGGGACTAGTGATAGTAACTGCCTACCAGGTTTGTCTGCTGCAGAATGTGTGTTTTAACTAGAGTGAATTAAGTGACTGGGTGAAGGATCTTGCCCTCTAAAGAGAGTTAGGGTTCTAGACTCCAAGAATAAAATCTGCTTTGTGAAAAAAAGTTATTCGAGTACTTCAGACAGTGTGAAATAGTATTCAAATCCTCTTTGTGCTAAGATGGACCTTGTATATTGCAATGATGTGAAAGAACTTATACTTAAATGGACTTGCATACTATGACCCAAGAGTTCATTGATTCTTCCAAGTGAAGTTTAAAGAACATTTTGGTTCAGTGCATGTTGGGCCTATTCAGTGATCCTAAAGAATCATACACAAATTTGCAACTGATGTTATTGTGAGTGAACTACAGATAATACAAACTGGCAAGTTTGTGGTGATTATAAAGTTCTTATGATGCTGCATGGTTAACAATCTGGTTTTACCAAATTTTCATTCTTTTTTTGGTGTGGGAGAGCAGGGCACAAGTTGATTACTGGACTAAGGAAGACTCTCTACCTTGAGAAAATTTGGAAGTCAGTTCTGAGAATGTTGTGTGGCAAAGCCTTGTGAGTCCTTCTAAAGTTCTGCTATGACCTCTTCACATTAAGTGTGGGTTAATGAAACAATTCATAAAGGCTTTAAAAAAGGAGGGAGATTGTTTCAAGTACGTATGTGAGAAATTCTCAATACTATTTGAAGCAAAATTAAAAGAAGTTATGTTTCATGGTCCTGTTAAAAGAAAATTGATGTCAGGTGCAGCATTCAAAAACACAAGGGATGAAAAGGAGAAAGAAGCATTTCTGCGAAGTTGTTTCAAAATTTCTTGGTAACAAGGATCTTAAGTACTGAAAGATTGTAGCTAACATGCTTGAAGCATACAAAGAACTTGGTTGTAACAGGATTTTTGAGCAAAGGACAAGGCAAACGATTTCACAAGGCTGTGCTGGAGTCCGAAAGAAGGTACCAGGAATGCTGGAGCATGAGTATGCCTCCAGGCCATTGTCAGATTTTAAAGCATGAAATACCCAAAGACAAGCAGAAAAGAAAAAGGAACAGGCGTAGCTTCTCAAGTAAGAAACTACAGGTATAAAATTTGTGTGAAGCTTTCCAATAGTGGAGGAAACTAGGCAAATTAAAGCAAAAACACTCTAGGCACATTTGTTCTCAACCATTCTCATTCATTTCAGCAAGTTGTGTGTATTAAATATTGTTTTCTCTTTAAAGTAAAAGAATTATTATGAAATTGTTTTTGATGAAATTCAGGTAATTATACAACAGATGTAAAATAATTTCGCCAGAAAACCTTGTGATGGAAGTAAAAAGAAGTATAGTAAGGTGAAAATTCGGATTCAGCACATATTCATTATATAAAATCACAGTTTTTATTTTAGGCAACAAACAAAAAGTTTAAATTTGCAGTCTAGAGTTATCAAGATCTGAATAGGGTTCCATTGCAACCAGTGTTGGGATCTGCACTATCAATGTACATGATTGATTTTTATGCATAAATTGTTTGGTTATGAGATTTATCTCCTTCGCAGATACCAAATTCTTTGGAAACCCATTGAGAAATAAACTTACAGAAGGTGTAGTGTGGATGGTGAAATGGACAACAATTAAACATAGGAAAATGTACAGTTCTTCACCTAGGAAAACACAATCCAATGAATTACTGTACTAATACTATGAAACGTACAGCAGTTGATAGGAAAAGACCTGGAGATTACAATACCAAATGACTTCTAATGGAATGCATATTTCTGTATGTATGGCAAAATAAGCTAACAAAATTCTATGTTATTAAGAGATTGTTCAAATTCTTAACCAATGATCTATTCCTGAAATTTTATAAAACTATGTTTGGCCAAGACTAGAGAATGGATCCACCATATGATCACCTTACTTTGCTAAAGATACTTCTCAAGAATGTGCAACTAAATTGCTACAGGGATTTTGAAATTTGTGATATGTATGTATACTAGAAGCATGGGATCAACCAAGCTTGGAGGAAAGAAGAAAGCATACAGAACTAATAACTAATTGCTACATGTATTACCCGAGCAAGTTTTCTTGAACAATGACCTTGCTTCCCCCTTCCTAGAGCAAAAACAGTTGAAGACCGAAGCTCGCAGCGAGCACTGATGACAATATTCCAAACACATCTTTATTGGCACGTAAGAAAATATGTTTTCTGTTGAAACCGAGAATTCCAGGTCATATTTTTTTAAACAATATCTAAAGTAATGACCAAAGCAGATCCAAATCCATCGCAGGTGATACCTCAAACTCCTGGGAAAAATGAGAACTTAATTTACTGAGAAAGTTCCGAAGGCATGATTGATGTTCCAGATGTATTGGTTCAAAAAATCTAGTGGCCAATGTAAGTAACACCCTCACTCCACTCGTATTTCTATAAGCCATTGTTCAAGAAAAGTTGTGTGATTAATAAATCGTATCATATAAATGTGATAGACAGGCTGTGATTTTTTAATTAAATAAAAATGTTCATTGAAGAGAACATCAGTACAAATTAAATAAAACTTGTTAAAAAACAAACAAGGAAACACTCCATCAAGAGTAGTTTATATTTATAGCATTTTCAAGTAATGTATTCCATCTACAGCTCTGTACAAGAGATTTGCTGTTCCAGATCCAGAGTTGGATACAGTATCTATATTATAGCAGATATACGTAGTAATGTTTAGATACACATGTCATGCTATGAACCTTTTTTTGTATATGTTCTCTAGCGTACTACTTAAATAATGAACACCATCAGTTGTAATTGCTTGTTCACTATATATAAATAAAATAAATAAACTAGTAGTATAATGCTAAGTTATAGGTGCATGTGCTTCTCTCAACTGAATTAAAAGTTGATCCATTTCAACAGAACTTGATGCCCAGCTTTTCCAATTGTGAGGTGTTCTTTGTATATTTTAAATCTAGCAAATTTTAGAAAAATAACGTGAAACTATTTGGAGTGCAGAAGATTGCATTATGATCTGATTTAGACCAACAAGATCAATTCTGGATTCTGCAACTGCCCTGCAGTCTATGTAAGAATGTCATAACAAAACTCACCTGTGAGGCACCGATTTAAATTAGTCAAAAGGCCCTTCAGAAAGAACCATTCCAATCATGAATTATTCATTAGAAATGTGTTAACCAATGGAAATGTTAATCTGCAGAACTTGGTAGTTCAAATTCAGTCTCACATTTGAGATGAACTTACATTCTACAGTGAATAGATGATATTATTTTCATTCAATAAATAGACCTCCATTTCAATTTGTTAAAGAGTATTTCATAAATATACAAAAATGGATTCCATTGTAAGTTCTACTTGTTTTTTAAATTCATATGTCTTTTTCTGGTTTTTAATCATAAATTTTATGTGAATAATCATGACTTGCAATAAGGTACTGTCACATGTATGACAAGACTTGTAATAGATATATGTGATGTAGTTATTGTTTAACTTATCCTTATATAGTAATTGAGTGACTTTTTAGTATATAGTAATTGAGTAATGTCTTGTCACCAGTCATGACAAAGGAGGTGTCATTTGATGTTTCTCGGTCTCCTGGTGGGAACTGATAAACTCCGTTCAGAAGATATTTCTGTAAGAAATGTGTTTACTAAAAGAGTGAAATTTCTCTGAAAAATTGGCTAACAGAAACGTCACAGTAAGCTGTCTGAAATTGTCTGTCCCAACTCCTTATGCAGACATTTTTTGTATGTCACAAAGTTGTCTGGTCACAACGAGTTTCCGAGAATCGGTTTATTTGTTGTATATCATGGGGTAAGGGGTGATGGAAATGAAAAGTCAGTTAAAAAGTACTGTCAGTCTGAAAAGAAAATTCGAAATGTGCCTCTACCAAGTATTATCAAGGCAAATAAGAAAAGTACAGGTCACGTGGTGAGGATATCAGCCTTTATAGGGTGTATAATGGAAGTAAGGAAAGATTTTGGGCATTATGTAGTTGGATGCTCAACATCACGGTCAACAATGCTTGGAATCTATATAACAATGCTGGTAATTCTGTAATGAAACTTATCTTCAGTAGGGAAATCGTGCAGATCTAACTAACACATAAACTCATCAGTTGGAGTAGTGTTTTAAGTACCAAGGAACGCTAAAATTTCAGCGTGTGTTAGATACGATTCCGTTGACCAAAAATTATTCCAGTGTGGTCATTTTACAAAATACTTGAGAGTTCAATTTTAATTCTTTAAACTTGGTAATATTAAAAAACATTCCAATATTAGGTATAAAAGGTGTTATTTCCTTTGCCTTTGCCCATCAGCTTCCTGAACAAAATAGTAGCACAAAGGACTAGTGTGACATAAATGTCACATGCCCTGAGAGGGCTACTTAATGAGAAAGAATATTTTTAGCATTTTTCTCAACTGCAGAAGATACCAATAACTTCAGGTTATATGTAAATAATTAAGTTTAAGGTTAATTACGAAACTAAAATGCATTTTGGAAAACTTCCGATAACAATGGAAGTAATCAATAGCTTATTTAATTCCACTGGTCAAGACCAATTGATTGGCGCAATTTTTGGCCGGTATACGACATTCTCAAAGAATTTTATAAAAACATAGTTTTTGATAGTATCTATCCACCAACGAGAACATTGGTGAAGCATCGTGAACTATTTAATTCTCTTTTGAGAACTTACACATTGATCATTACAAATTAATTCTATAGTTTGACAATAATAAAACCTAATTTTGAAATGAATTATCAAAAAAAAAGTGTTTTTCTATTTTTCTAGCCATCATTCCAGAAAATTATAGAAAATTTCGAGAAAGAAATATGTATGGGGAAATTTTAACACATTCCATCCTGAGGGATACACCACATGGTTAACTCCTGTTTCCTGGGCAATATAGCTATTATTGAAAATGTAAAACAAAAATTATAATTCACATCAGTTTCAAACTGACAAAATCTTGTTGTATTTTCTTTTCTCTTAGGGTCTGTATGTATTTTATGATAATTTGATTGTATAAGATGGTAGTGAGAATGGAATTCAAAGAAACACATGTTGTCAATTTTATATTTTTACAGAAAGTAACAATGTTACAAAATTTGGAAGGGAAATGCAGTGAACATATAACAATTCTGGTGCACTATAATTATATTTTGTTAAAGTTCAGATATAGTTCCATTTGCACAACCATCACCTTCCAATGAAAAATGCCTTGAAAACAGATCAGTCATTCCAGATACTACCCTGGAGAAACAGTTGACAAAAATTGTAAAAACATGAGAATTGTTTTTTAAAGCATGAAACTAATCATAAGGCAGGGGGCAGTTACTTTGAAATTGCAGACAGACACTCCAATTTTATTTATATACATGAATCCTTAGCTGTGATTATATATAGGGCTTGGGGCTGGTCATTGCTGAATACTGCACAAGCACGTCCTCGAATGTGATGTAACGCATGTTCATTTTTATCACTTTGGAATCGAAAATTGTTTGTCTTCAACAAGCTAAATGGTTTGTTTTGCCTTGAATACAGGATACCACATTTTGCTTTATAGAAAAGCAACACTTCCCTTTTGTTTGCAGTTGGTAGGGAGTCTCTTCATTCGAATTCAGCTTTCGCGACACTGCAGCAGCAGCTACAGCAACAATTTCGAGAGCAGCAATTACAACAGAAGCAGCAGCTTAATGAGCAACAGCAGCTGCAGTTGCAGCAAGCAGATGAACAAAAACAAGAAGAAGAAGTTTTACATTCAACCTGTGAGTTGTCTTCACCTCCAGAGCTGACCAAACAAAATGACCAGTTCCTACGTGAACTTTCAATTCTATTGAGTGATAGAGTTTCAGAGAGCGAAGAATCCACAAATGCCTTGGATGTGTCTGGAAGCGACACTGAAGAAATGGATGAACAAACGGAACTTACACATGAAGAATGTTTGAATCCCAGCTTTGGTAAGTAAAGAATTGTCCCTCAATCTTTTACCCTCAAAGTATTTTGCTGCTATTCACATACCGCATCACATACCACATACCGCATACTGCGAATTCACATACCGAATCGTATTCAGTTAAGTGCAGAATTCAACTCGGTATGATAATGGCGACTGTTAAAATCTAAGTATGTATGAAAAGTCGCAAGTTTTCTTGAGGATTGCGAAGTTCTTGACTAACACATAACACAACTTCAAACACTGCCGCTTGTATAGGTGTAACATGGGTAGCAGCCCCCATAGCGGATATACGGTTGCCTTTGGGTTGCACATGCATGGACGAGATATTTGTCTCACCGGGAACTCAATAGCTGAGTTTCGATTGGGTTATTATTATTTATTAACACTACTACAATAAATGCAAGTTTGTTTGAGTTTCAATTAGAGTCGCGCCACTTCTTTAATAACATCCGCAGTACCACTTTGCTATTGTTCCGATCGAAACGATATCACGTCCATAATATTTAAAGGGAATTTTAACTTCTTAATTTAGCAACTGGATTTATTCACTTTCTTATTTTCACGACCCGGCAATGATTTTTTTCTGTCGAAAATTCGCCCTTTTTTCGTGTAGTATTACATAACTTTCTCTATTCTACGTATATTACTTCGTATAAACGTACATATACGAGAAAATAAAAATTTAATAGCACCAAAACCAATCATTTGATTTTAACAATTTTTTCTCGAAATGCTTTATATACATTCTATGTAAATAGTCTACTTTCTAATCTACGTAAATAGAATTCTGGAAGGTAAAAAATTACAACACTGGCCTATGGGCTCAAGATCAGAGTCCGCACGTGTGTGAAATTGACGTTTGCGTGCAACACACGACAGCACAGGGAAGGGAGGCAGCGCGTAATCGCGGTGGAGTCATTACGCATACTTCTTTCCTGAAAACATTGGGTAGCCATTTCCGAGCTAAGTCGTAGAAAAAATATTGAAGTGGCGAAGTAGCACCACTAGGCATTAGATGTTATGTGTGTTGCTTTAATAATCCATTCTTAATTTGAGATTTTTTACTGTCTGTTAAGCACTCACTAATGAATGTGCTCAAGCACTCAACGTCCACTGCCTCACTACCGTTTTGACACCACATGGACAATATTTCGTACTCCAATTTCGTGGGGATATCTTTACCGACTGTTATGCACTTACTAATGAAGGTGCTCAGACACATCTCCGCTACTTCATCTCATGTCATGACTCCGTAATATTTCTTCCTACCAGACCTTTCAATTGGCTTCAGGAACGCAAACTGAACTGCTTTTGCTAGTGGTGTCCGGTTGTGTTTCGCAAAGATAAAATAAATTATTGACGTTCGCAGGCGCAGAGGGCTCTCCACCGCCACAGGATGTGGACCAGGAACAGGCGATGCCAGTGCGGCCGGGAGAGCAGCGGCCTGCCAACAGCACCAGGACTGCCCCCTCAGCACCGGAGCTGCAGGCTCACGTGCGCCTGTTCCGGATGCGGACTTTGAAATGCTGCGACTGCGACGCCATCTTCGCCTCTTCCAGGGACCTCGAGGATCACAAGCGCCAGCACTCGGGAACGCAGCCGTTGTCCCGCGGCGTCTGCGAAGCATCTCCCACCGCGTCCAGCGACCTCGCTCCTCACCAGCGGCAGCTCCCAGCAGAGCGTCCATATTCATGCGACGTGTGCGGAAAGGCTTTCATTACCGCAGCAGGTGTCGCCAAACACAAGCACACGCACACGAGAAAGAGACAGCTTTCATGCAACGTGTGCGGGAGAGATTTCCCTTCCGTAAGCCAACTCATCATTCACAAACGCAGTCACACGGGAGAACGTCCTTATTCATGCGATATATGCGGAAAGGCTTTCGGTCATTCAAGCACTCTGGTATGTCACAAGCGAACACACACAGGAGAACGTCCATATGTATGCGATGTGTGCGGAAAGGCTGTTATATCGAGAGGCGCCCTCAACGTGCACAAGCGCACGCACACCGGAGAGCGCCCGTTTTCATGCGATGTGTGCGGCAAGGCTTTTAATCATAAAAGCTTCCTCCCGGTGCACATGCGCACGCACACGGGAGAGCGCCCGTTTTCATGCGATGTGTGCGGAAAGGCATTTGCATTGGCAAACGCCCTCACTAGGCACAAGGGCAAGCATACGGGAGACCGCCCGTATTCATGCGATGTGTGCGGAAAGACTTATTTTCATTCAAGCCACCTCGTCCGGCACAAGCGCACGCACACGGAAGGCCGCTCGTTTTCATGCGATGTGTGTGGAAAGGCTTTTAATCGTCCAAACTACCTCATCGTGCACAAGCGCACGCACACGGGAGAGCGCCCGTATTTATGCGATGTGTGCGGAAAAGCTTTTAATCATCCAGGCTACCTCATCGTGCACAAGCGCACGCACACGGGAGAGCGCCCGTATTCGTGCAATGTGTGCGACAAGACTTTTATAAATTCGAGCTGCCTCGTCGTGCACAACCGTACGCACACTGGGGAGCGCCCGTATTCATGCGATGTGTGCGAAATGGCTTTTAAACAATCTAACGAACTCATCCTGCACAAACGAAAGCACACTGAAGAGCGCCCGCATTTATGCGATGTGTGCGGGAAGACTTTTAAATCGTCAAGCGACCTTGCCGTGCACAAGCGTACACACACTGGGGAGCGCCCGTATTCATGCGATGTGTGCGAAAAGGCTTTTAAACACATTGGCTTACTCATCGTGCACAAGCGCACCCACACTGGGGAGCGCCCGTATCCGTGCGATGTGTGCGAAAAGGCTTTTAAACAATCTAACGAACTCACCCTGCACAAACGAAAGCACACTGAAGAGCGCCCGTATTCATGCGATGTGTGCGGAAAGGCTTTTAAACAATCTAGCTACCTCAACCTGCACAAGCGTACACACGCTGGGGAGCGCCCGTATTCATGCGATGTGTGCGGAAAGGCTTTTAAACTAACTAGCCGCCTCAACATGCACAAGCGTACACACACTGGGGAGCGCCCGTATTCATGCGATGTGTGCGGAGAGGCTTTTAAACAAACTAGCTTACTCATCGTGCACAAGCGCACGCACACGCGATAGCTCCCGGTTTCGTGCGATGTGTGTGGAAAGACTTTTACAGTACCGAACAGCCTCGCTGTGCACATGCGTACGCACTCGCATTGACCAATTGGCTGCGACGCGTGCTCGCTTCGCTTCAGTAGCAAGACTTCTAATGATATCTCATGGCAACGCATTCACGTGACAAAGTGAATTGCTGCTGTTGCATGCTCCTGCATGCTTATCATGAGTCAAGAATAAATGAATGTACAGTATGTGTACACAAAGAGGAGAAATGAATTACAAATCTAATTGAAATTAGTGTGTACATTCTACAAGCAAAACGTGTCAGTGTATTTTAAATTTAATATTTTTGAGTGAATAACTCTTAATGAAGTGGTAAATATTTCAAGGAATATTATATACGTTCTCCACTCGAAATAATAAATTTCCACTGGTTGTACGATATCTCAATTTCAAAAAATTATACTAGTGACTATTGTGTGGTGAAATGATCAATTTCCGTTGATGACATTTCATGAACAAGTTAACGTAAATGTTACCTTTGATGGTAAATGCCTTATTTTACGTGAAATATAAACACATTCTGTTAAATTAACCGCAGACATCACAATGTAGTCTACAGGCGATCACCAACCTCCAGTTGAGGCAGTATATTTTACGAATCCACGTGGAGAATTAAAACATATTTATAAAAAAAGTTTATTTTGTTTCTAAAAGGTATGTTAAAAATAATTGATTTATGTACAGATAGTCCTCAGTTGATTATTTCTTGATACAGCACGGTTTCTCTTTATTTTCACTACACTTCTCTCGATTATTTATTTTCACTACTCCCTTCTTTTGCACTGTCCACTGCACTGACCGCCGTCCGACGCACTGACGCGTCTTTATACTCGGCTGGAGACTGCCGAGAATTTTCTGGAACAGAGAGTATACTATCGACAGCACTCAACGTTAATCCCAACGCTCTTATTCAAATCTAATTTTCATGGAGGGATAAGCAGCCATATTCCGCCCAATTTTGAGCCAATAGCGTCGAAGGTCGATCTGCCAATGGAGGTGGCGCGTAATGACGATCAGGACATTTAAAATTACATTACTATTTTCAAAATGGCGTCAAATTATATCATTTTAATGTAAAATAAATTATTAATGCCAATAATTATTAGGATTAGGAAATTAAGTCAGTGAATGAAATTATAGTCCAGGGAGTGCAAAATAATTTTTTTCATAAACAATGTTTATTTATAAATTATGTAAATGTAGTCCTACACAATATAAATAGCTTAATACATTTTTGCAAAATAAATGTAAGCAAATAATACACGCAGATTATTTTCCTTTACCAATGACTAATTATTGAAACCATAAATTTAGAACATTGTCTAAATATAACTAGTGACCATTACTTCTTTGATACTGTGTCATTATCAAAATGGCGTGCTAGCTATCAACACATGTGAAATTTCAACCTATTATTAGAATTGCAATTAAGGTATAATATAAATGAATATTATTGATAAATTTTATAAATAAACTTGCCTCTGCACAAACAGTCCACAAAATCGTTTTTGCTTGCGTTATTCAAAAAAGCAACCGGTTTTACCTCCTATCTATTACAAGTAATGAACTGTAAAAAAAAAATTACCTGATTCTACTTCAACTTTATTTACCTCAAAGCAGAGTTTTTGAACTTAAGTAGGTTTCACTTATATTCCAATATTACAAGCTACATATTTGTCCAAAAGCATAGCTAGTTGCTCAATGGATGGTGGATGAAAATCCAAAGGTAGATAATAAATCCAGAATTACTCTACATTTGATACAGGTATTGAACAGTTTTTCAATTACTAAGAAAATATTTTCATGTATTGTCTGTTCAGATTTTTGTATGATTTTTTGACTTAATGATGCCACACTAATTTAAGGGGTCATTATCGGTGATTAAAAGGACAAATGATTATCATTTATTTCACAAACATTGGCTAACTTGTGCTTGAGCCATTTTAATCCCTATTGTTCCTGTAATTCCACTACCCGGAGAATGTTTGCACATCAATGTATTTATAAAGCTAGAATGCAAGAAAACTTCCTTTTCAAGAGTATTATTTATACACATAATTTTGTGATGAAAATTTAGTCTATAAGCAAGATTAACTAAAATCTTGATGAAAGTCAACAATAGGGGCTCTGTGAAATACAGAATGTATGGCCTGCCCCTTTACATCTATAAGATAATTTACATGCTTACACATTTCCAAATTCTTTTTGACAAAAATTATAAATATTATTACAATATTCATTATAGTGATGGTATTGGAACAATTTAAATCACACTTTAAAACTATCCCTAACCTTTTACTACACACACTGAACTGTCATTAACACCTGTCATTCTCCTTCAAAAGGCTGGTGAAGAAATACATTTCACAGAGTGATACTAAACTATTCTAACCTGCCAAAAAAGTAACTCCCTTTCCTGAACGGACCATAAATGATCTGAACCATGATCAACACACTATATAAGGACATATCACTTGAAATCCAAAATTACTACACAGAAATATTTAAAAAATTATCAAAATTGACAATATTGTGTTACATATCATTTGGAACAAACGGCACTTCCATCTCGTCTTCTGCAGCAAATAGAGAGGTGCCTGAAATATTAAAAAAATGATGTTATAGGAATTCAAGATGTACAGTGCTATGTCTCATCTTCATAAAATAACATTTTTAAACTCACCTGCGAGGAAGCCAAAATGAATTGTACATGAAATGAATTCACAGGGGACCGCATTCCATGTTGCTCTTTCCTGCATCTAACATTACTGTCATGAAGTGCTCAACGCACACATTCCTCCTTAATAATGTGTTTGAGGCAGATCCTAAACAGCTAGCATATCCTGCACGTATAATAAAATTTGTATTATGTACATTAATACACAAAATAAATATTCAATTTAATGTTGTGACAAAAATTATGACTATATTAAAAAGAAAGGAAATGACACTCATCATAATAATATAAAACCAATCTTAGCGAAAGATCAATCAAGCACAACAATATAACTTACCGTTTGGAATCGCACTGCAAAGTTATCAACCTTGTACCTTCCGCGTCTTCTGGTTGTTACGGCAATTGGGAACCCAACAACGTCGAATAGGCGGCATTTTTCTTAACGATCTTGCGTTCTGAAAATACACTGCGCTCCTCACAACGTGAAACGATTTTCACCAATAGGACCTTCGAAACTTAAGCACGCAGTTCAAAATAAGATCGGGAGGGTGGCCTGTAGATCGCTGCACCTTCGCGCTCAGCGCCTTTGCCCCCCTCGACGCTATTGGCGCAAAAGTTGGGCGTAATACGGTGGGCCAAATTCAAAATAATTCAGATATTATAAGATGGGGTCGCAGATATTAGATATTATAAGAAGAGTTCAGATATTATAAGAAGGTCGTCCTATCTAGTGACAGGACTGTTCTGAAACTTGCGATAAACTTCGCGAACATTCCAGGACCATGTAGTTCGGGGGACCACCGGCAGATGACGCAATCCTCGCATACCCCGTAACCATCTAGTTCGAAAAGGTTTCGGTAGATGACGCCATCCGCGCATACCATTAGTTCGGGGTGGCGCCGGAAGATGACGCAATATTCGTTACAATATTTATTGAGCTGTTTCGAACGGAGAAACATTGTTACGAGATTGTTTACACTCGCAGACATATGATTTTTATATCTTAAATTTATAGAAAATCGATTAGACCAAATCAATGAAGGAATTGTCATTTAAAAATAATTTTTGTAACAGTTGAACATCCTGCTTTATTTATTATTTATTATAAAATGAAATAAAGTACGCTGTTCAGCTGTTACAAAATAATCTATATATTTAAAAAAATAAGGTATTCTGCCATGGCTTCGTTTAGAGCTTCTACTGAACCGATTGTAGTATTTTTTCCTTTAAATGAAAGAACGTGGTCTCTAGATGTGTTTTCAGATACTGTTAGTGATGATTCACCAACATTTACGGTGTAAATTAATTAATTAAATCATTCTTTAATAGTACGCTTATCAATAGTCAATTGTTTTCTTCCAAAGCTGCTTTATGGTGGCGCTGCTTGATGTTTTGTTTGATTGTTGAGATTTGTCAGCGTAGAAGTCGCGTTAGTGAGGTCATTGTCTCTGTTGGGTCGTTGTCTATGAAATGTCAGTTTTGTTCTGCTTTGCACTTCCCATGTGAGAGAAATTCTGCAAACCAGTTTACTCTGTGTTACTTAAATGGGAAAATAAGTTTACCTTCGAGCAATATGCCAGAAGAAATCAAATATCAAATAAATTGTTTATAGATGATGACACATCAAAAAACTTTAGAAATAATATTCGTCAGTATAATAGTGCTCTTTCTTTTGTGTCATTTGGTGCCGATATTGCATTGCTACCTGGTCATGGGCCATACATGTTCAAAATTTTGGAAACTCCATAACACAAAATATCTTCGTTATACCCTGAAGATCCAAACAACGCAACATATTGTGAACATTAGTTTGGTCACAGTATTTTACATTTATCTCAGATCTCACCGTCAAATTTTGACGGGTTCTCACTAGTATTAATGAAACTTATTGGCGTGGACTTCTAATTGATTTTCTATAAACTTAAGATAACAAGAATGAGAACTTTGCAACAGACAGCCAATAAAATATTTACAATTATATTCGCAGACGTTTTGTATTTTATACAAAAATGAATAAATCTGTTTTAGTCCTTACACTTAAGATTATTGACCTCCGCGAAGCTGGCACCTCCACTTCTCGGAAATTCAAAATCAACTAGCCTGTAATTTTGTACTAATTATGTATCAGAATACAAAATACTTGCATTGTAAATATTTTAAAAATGAAGTCCTATAAACAAATTCTCACGTAAATGTTTTTAAATCCTACTTTGAGACATCTCACAGTTGAAATGTATACTGCTGTCTGATGCCATACGCATCTTTTACGTGTGATAATTTCAAAATTGTTTTTGGGCCCCAATAGAGATATTACCGTTCAAAATTAGGAAATAACAAAAAATTCCAATTTTTAGCAGGGTGTAATTTTTAAATGGCACGCTACATATCATTGATATTTTACGTAAGGTAAGTACACTGTTATATGTAAATGCTCATTAAAATAATAAGACTGCATCTCTGTTCTTTTAAAAAAGTACTGACATTACATCGAAATTCGGATTTTGGTCCTTACCTACCGGGTGATAAGTGAAATACAACCCACAGCAGTCAGATGGAAATGCATTGGCAACCATGTTTGAGCGTGTCGGATAGCGGTTGGTGGATTCAAGCAGGTAAACTGACGGGAAGTACGCTTAATCCCCTCCCACTAACGCCGCCCTGAGGAGGTGAGCAGGTGACCGCCTAGTTCAAAGTGAAAGGCACGCGCCTGCTTGTTTGTTGTCGAAAGAAAATTGAATTGCCAAGAACGACGATTCCTTCGTATATAGTTTAAAAGTGAAATAAACTTACCATGCAAAATATACATTGAGGTAAATTTAATGCTAAACTTTGCTTGTTTTAGTTTTATAAGATACAGACGCTCCAGAAAGGTATGTTTTATACTTTTCTGTTTAAAATAAATATTTATAAATTTAGATTCGCAGAACAAATGTTCGTTCTTATTAATTTCTCAATTTATTCTTATATGTATCCGTCGTTACTATTTCTTTGAGAAACAACGGACAAATCAATCTGCGTCGATAAATGGCACACCATATTCCAATCTCTTTTTAATGCAATGATCTCTTTACTGTTTCCTATTGTCTCACGGTACCCCCAGAGACTACTGTTTTGCTGGTTAACATATGCATCCAGATGAAGGGAAGCCTCTTCACTAAAAACACTTTATCAAGTGTGTCAAGACCTTTGCTAACAATTCGCCGTAGCCAATTACAGTAATCCATGCGAGCATGGACGATCGGGAACATTAAGCTCTTGAGAAGTCAGTTGTTTGAATGCAAGCATTTTTTTTTTTTTTTTTTTTTTTGTGGCCCAGTGTTCACTTCCATACGAGAGATTACATTGATGCTGGAGCTTCCTTAATCATTTTTTCGGAGAAGTTGAAGAAACATCCCGAACTTCTAGTTTTCGCTGCGTGAGCACTGTGTTTTGGTGACAACAAATGTGCTCCGTAAATGTACAGATATTTCACACTTCCTTTTTTATATATGCATTAATAATTAATTCCAGATCCGCAGAACAAATGTATTATTATTATTAGTGTTGTTAATAATAATTATTTTTATTGAAATAATGTTGCTTTGAAAATAAAAGAAGTTTTGAAAGAGCGGGCTCAGTAGTCAGTGACTAATGATCACTGGTGAAATTATCAGTGAAAGATAGTGCTTAACGATACAGTCTTGTCCTTCATCCCCATTATTTAACCTTAGCATAATGTATTTTGGAATTCCCTGCAACAAAAGTAATAAAGGTAAAGTAGAAAAGGAAATTATTTTTTATGAATCATGAAAAAGAAATTACGAATTATACATTGGTATCGGAAACAAACAAACCTCACAAAAAATGTTCAAAATGCCCTCCATTTGCTAACAAACAAGCATTAACTCGCTTGAGAACATTTGCTGCAACCCGATGTAAAATTTGTTCATCAATCGTGCGAATCGCTTCCTTGATATTTCTTTGGAGCTCTTCGAGATTATCAGCTTCGTGTGCATAAACTTTACTTTTGAGGCATCCCCAAAGGTAGTGACAAATCAGGCGTATGAGGGGGCCACACACCTCGAGAAATTATTCTGCTCCCAAAAATCTCTCAGAAATTTCATTGTCGACTTGGCAGTATGTGATGCCTCCCCATCTAGCTGAAACCAACAATTTCTCTCATCCTTTCCTAGAAGTGATACACAGTTTTTCAGTATATTCTTATATGTATCCACCGTCACCGTTTCTTTGAAAAACTACGGACCAATAATTCTGTGACAAGAAATGCAGTGGTCTACCGTTTCGTGTGTCTCTCAGTACCCCAGAGTTTCGCTAGTTAACATATCCCTCCTGATGAAACCAAGCCTCTTCACTAAAAAACACTTTATCAAGTACCTCAAGACCTTCGCTAACGAATCTACGTAACCAATTACAAATATTCATGCGAACAGCCCGATCAGGAATCTTAAGCTCCTGCGATGTCCGCAGTTGGAACGCGCGCATTTTCAATTTTGTAGTGGCACAGTACGCACTTCCACAAGAAAGATTTACATTGCTGCTGAAGTTTCCTTCATGAAGTTTTCGGGGATATTGAAAGAACGTCCCGAACATCCTCTAGTTTTCGCTGCGTGAGCACTGTAATTCGGCGACTGCCTTTTCGATCAAGCACACCTCCTGTCTCCCGATAACACTTTACTAACCGAAATATGGCACTGGTTCGAAGTAGACTCGGAGGAAATTTTTTCTCCGAAAGCTGCCGGCACTGAAAGATTGCGTTCGGAAATACTCCTCCACTTCAAAACCGTTGCTCTACGCCAAGGCTTAACTGTGAAAGGAGGAAACTATGAATGAAGACGCGGCCTGTTTTGTTTTTAACAGGTATGACCCACACAACAGGAAGGGGGCGAGTGAAACGAAAGAGGTGGTGGTGAATCGAGTGTCGCTGAAATGGAGCTTGATGAAGCTATCCCAGAAGCAGTGTTGCAAAACTTTCACTTTTTTCTCAGTGCCTTGAAAAGCAGGGTTGCGTTTTATACTAATCGCCGGTATAAAGGTAAGCCGAAATCAGCTACTGTCTGGAGGAAAATTCTAGCGGCCAGCGGCTCTGTTCGGCGTTTTCTGTTTTTTCCGGTAACACCAGGCGAATGGCGGTGCAGTACCTTAAAAACGGTCCACAACGCCCGCGATCTAACTTCATTTTCTTTGCACGTCTTCTAGAATTCAATGGGAAATACAATTACTCAAATTATCGTTTCCATGTCGCGGCAGGAAGTATTATTCCGAAGGACAACATGGATAAGAGCCCAAAATTTATTGCTTATTTATTCTTGAAAATAGATTGAAAATAGTATAAGAAGACGTAGAAAGTTAAAGAATTAAAAAATACTTTAACTTTCTTTAAAGCATTCATTCCCATGCACGATGTGACAAATACTGAAATATATTCACATATCATAGGCTGCGGAGTTAGTTTTCCATTTTAATACTGAGAACAATTGTTTTAAAAATTAATTATTTTTCACACAGCACCACAAGATTCTTCTCTAAATGTTCAGAAGTTAAATTTTAATCTGAAAGGATGTTTTTGTATGAAGAAAAGATACGATGTTACTGGGGCGAATTTGAGTAAAGGTACGTGTTTGGGGAAAATTTATTTTGAAATATTCTGTTCATTTCTGCTCAATATATTGTGAACTTTCAATAATGTTACGTGTCATGGATTTTTCTGCAATACTGCATCGAACTTGAACACTTTCTCAACATCTGCTTCAACAGACTTTAAGTGATTCTTGGCTTTTGTAACAATATCTATCGATTCCTTTAAACACATACCAACAGCTTCAAGTTGCGTTATACAATTAGCAATCCAGCAGAAATTACTGTCTATGAAAGCAATTTCGCAAGGGACACTAGCATCCCTGAGAATATTTTGTGCATCACTCACCGCTACAGAAGAATCACCAGGAAAGCAATCAAGAACAGACTTCACGTCGTTGAAAGGTGCACTATAAAAGTGCACAGTTTGCAACCATGTCTTCCATCGTGTTAGGCTCAGGAGGAAGAGCCACACCAGGCAATAGTTCTCAATAAATCTGCACGCCCAACGGAGCTCTCACAAATTCCATCTTCGTGCTTGAAATAACCATGTTCACTTTAGGAAAATTAGCTCGTATTTTCTCAGCAACTCTTTCAAGTCTATGTGCTATGCAAGTGTCATTAGAATAAAACACTTTCAGCGAAACAGCTGCTTCCTTCATGTATACTGCAGCATCTTATAGCTCCCAGACTTTTAGATTACAAAAACGAATTGTACGAATAATAACCAAATCCCACCCACGTGATTCAAGTAAGCCTCTCTTCATTAATCTAGGAATTCTACCATTACCGTGTCTTTTTATTTACGAATCAGTGGTTTTTGTAAAAAATGACTTGCTTAAGAGCGGGAATATATTTTCAGAAAATGCCGAAGTCTATTACTATAACACTCGACGTAGAAATCATATTCATCAGGTGACAGTATCAACAGCTCATTACAAAAAATTCACATACAATACATGTACATTCTTTTACAACACTTTGCCAGATGACATTAAACGATTAAATTCAATAGAAAAGTTTAAATCACAAGTGAAATCGTTTCTGCTGCATAACTGTTTCTATACAATTAGAGACTATACTGAGCATCACAAGAAAAGTAGCATTAATTTTAACAATGATACATAATGCATTAATTACCATTTGGACTGTATAAATGAGTATAAACAACCTGTAACAACTATTGTAACACAGCTTCCGGGTCAATGACCCCATCTCGATCAGGTTTTTCGTCCAGTTTCCCTGATCCATTGAGCAAATGCTGAGATGGCCCCTTGCTTTGCTTCTGGACATAAATGTAACTTCATTTTCTGTGCACGTCTTCTAGAATTCAGTGGGAAATACAATTATTCAAATTATCGTTTCCATGTTGTCGCGGCAGGAAGTAATAAGAGCCAAAATTTATTGCTCTTAAAAATAGATTATCTTGAAAATCTATCCTTGAAAATAGATTTTATTACATGGGAGTTTTTTTTTTGTTTTTTTCTTCCTTTCAAAATTCAAAATTTATTGCTTATATATCCTTGAAAATAGATTTTATTACATGGGAGTTTTTTTGTTTTTTTCTCCCTTTCAAAATTCAAAATTTAAGTAGTATATGACTTAGTGTAGGGATCACAGAATTTTGAAAATGTGCACACAATTCACTTTTCCCCATAGCACGTCATACGCAGTTTTTAACTGTTTTTTTGACGTAAAATAAATAAATAAATCCGAATGCATTACAAGTATCATGGTACCCTGTCTTCCTTCACTCCATCACAACAAAATAACTTTAACCCATCATTCACAAATCTCGAAATTGTCGCAAATTTTGTGGGTTAGAAGCGTTCTCGGAACAAAGTTTTCGAGTTACCAAATTTGCTTTGTAGCGACCCATAGCATCCGTTGTTTCATCAACGGCAATGTACACAAACGATTCACCAACACCAGGTCTACTGTTTTAAAGCGTTTCTTGATAGCAGAATATACTCTTTGGATAGCAGATATCCAAATATTTCTTGTGGAATTGATTCATTCGGAACAGCACTCCCACAATATTTTTCAAGAAACGATCTATTAGCTGGAACTTGCAATTTATTCAACAGAATATTGGCAATTATCATAGGCCGGCAAATATCCTTGAAAAAATCTTTTGCTGTGCTTCCTGGTTTTATTTGTGTCAACAACACTAGCTTCTTTGAATAGTTCAGCTGTTTGTTTCTATCGTGAAGTGCACTTACAGCATGTTGCTGAAGTTGTGGCTTCATGGAGCATCCAATGTTTTTATTGCACACTTTGCACCTCACAACTTCCCCGTCAGTAGTAAACGCTTCACCTATTTCTATTCAGAACCGTAGTTTATGGGCCAGACTAGCCACAAAAGGAACCATCGTAAAACTGCCGATTTCTACCACCAGCAAACAATAACTGCAGCGTGCAGCATTCTCATCCAACGCGATCGTCTGTTGTCGCCAATGTTTCTCGGAAATTGAGGTTTAAGATCACGAAGACCGCTGTTCGTGATACTTTTCACACCTGAAAATGACACTCGACGACCTGGGACCTATGATCTCAGTCGCTGACGCGTACAGGGATAACTGAAGCAGACGCGCGAGACTATGAGAACATCCGACCACGTCTTCACGTAGGGAAGTTCGCACGCTCTAATGCTTTTAATAGGAAAGAATTCCGATTTTTAAAAAATACAAGTTTTAATAAAAATATATAATAAAATTGGGAGAATAAAAAAATATTTTGTGAAAGTGGCAAAATATGTAATATAGTGCTAAAAATATGTAACGAAAAACTTGGATATTATGTTAGGAGCAGCATGTGAGAGCAGCATAATGTATGTATTCTACTGAAATATAGGAGACGATGGTTGTTATGGATTCTCCTCGTTAAAATTAATATTTGCTGAATTTTATTACTTGAAGAATTTTAATTTATTCTTTTAAAAGAAAATAATTTGCCATAGTTTTATTGTTCTAATTTTCACAATTCTGTAATTTTTTAAATTGTTTTTGTTTTTCACCCTGAGTCACGTCGAATGCAGGGTATTCTACATTTCGTACAGAATCGTAAAATAAATTGAGATTTATGCCCTAAAGGTCGTATTTTCAAAAGTCCACACAGAATAGACAGTGCATCTAAGTTAATGAGAGTATCACAGTATGATGTATTACGTCTTCGCCCTCGTATCAACGCTTTTCGTAAGGTCGCCGCCCGTTCGAGCGCAGCACTGTATAGAGCTTGTTGCGAGATTTGACAAGTAGTTTGCGGGCTCTTGCTTTGTGAACTCCGTGGGTGGGGCAGAGAGTATATACTGGCCGGGGGGTTGAGTACAAAACAAAGAGAACGCATGGGGACGTCCAACACGTTATGTCACCGAGCGATATGTAAGATATATATCATAAATCTGTGATGTTGTAATGTTGAAAAGTGTTCAAAATGAAGTTTATGTGTGTATGTGAACCATAAAAAGTCTCACATGTAATATTCACAATGTGCATAAATGTGTTTTAATTCCCTTCTAAGTTCTGTAATTGAGGTATTATCTTGTTGTTCTAATTAAATAAAATATAGTAGAAATAGAATTTTTTGTCTCCATGAAGTATTTGTAGGTTGTGTCTAGTAGATTTAATATTTGAATATTATTACACATTGACTTTGCAGATGAAAGTTTAGAACATTGTAATGTACTTACATTACATTAAGATATTGATTGCAACTGAATATTCATCCATTGTTTACTTGTAATACAATTGCTTTCTTTTAGTAGACATACTCTCGTCTACATTATTTAATGTTTTTTCCAGTAACATGTAATTTTTTAAAATTTGTTTCAGTGTTTGAACATGGCTGAACCGACCTTGTGCTTGAGTTGGAATGACCATGCCAATGAACTTGCTAGAATGTGGAAAACTTTACTGGAGAACAATTCTTTTGTTGATTGCACTATAACTGCTGAAGGGAAAAGTGTGAAAGCTCATAGACTGATTTTGTCTGCATGTAGTCCATACTTTCAAGTAAGATGAATTTTATTAAATGATAATAACAGTACTATTTTATTTGTTTTTTTTCTTGTCTTATTTTTTATTCTATTATACATTTTTATAAAGGTGAGGTTTGTGAACGTGTGCCTGTTTTAACAGGTTCTGAGAAGAAATGCTATTCACTTCATCACTGTTCTTGTCTTTTCATTAGATGCTGTTTAATGAGGAAAAGGAGAAATATCCGATTGTCATTCTCAGAGATACGTCATTTCACATGCTTAAGACTCTGATTGACTTTGTGTATAATGGAAAAGTAGAGATTTCAACAAGTCAGTTGGAAACATTTTTGGAACTTGCAGTGTCCTTGCAGATTAAAGGTCTTAATAATTATCTTCATAAAGATGTAAGTGAATGTTAAAAATGTCAGTATCATAAATTTTTCTGTGAATGCAGATATTAATAAAAGTTTTTATATCTTTTTTTTTTCTTTCTTTTTCTTTTTGTAGAGAACAATTAATATTCTGGGCAATGCTTCTGGAGAAATTCATCAATGTTCATCCAGGGTTAATCGAGACAACAGTCGAGTTGAAAAATCAAGGACAAGTTATGAAGAGAACTTGTCAAAGTGTTCCCAACAATGTCATTTCCATTTTTCACAAGACAACTCGAACAGCACCGAGGCAGTGGCTCCTGTTCGTTTTGAAGGAAGCCATGACTCTGCTGAAGGGGTACAATCAAGAGTAGCCATGATGCCTGTGCAGAATCATCCAAGTCATCCTGTGCACTGCAATTCTAATGTGGTTGTAAAAACAGAGCAGAATTTGAAAGAAGAACATGTATTTTCTGAAATAAAAATTTTGGAGACAAGAAGTGAGGTATTAGATAATGTTAACCATGTGGAATCCATGTCTGGGAATCCTGAAAGTGAAATGAATAATGAATCTGCTCCAGCATTTGAAGAAAATTTGGAACAGTATTCAAGTGAGTAAATTTGAGGGTTGAATTCAAGAACACAGTACAATCTAAGGAAGTTTAAACCTCCAGGCACTTCGCGCTACTCCGGTGGGGGAAATCCACAGTGGAGGGGAGAAGAGGTGGTATTAATAATTAGTCACCAACGTGAGGTCATAAGTTAGGGGTGGGAATTTCACCCTAGTGTCTTGTCGGAACTCCATTAGAAAATAGTGCTGCCTGTGATCGTGGTGTGTGCCTCTGTGATAAAGTTTTCATCGTTCGAATTCGTTGCAGCAGTTTGAGTTTGAGGTTTTCTTATAAAATGCTTACTGAAGTGCTTTCTTATAAAGCGAATTGGTGGCTATGCAGTGGATAGACTCAAGGTTGTTTATAGTGATTGCAAATGCTGAAGGCTCGAGCCTTGTCGTGTCGTGGATCCAGGTGAGCGAAGTGAGAAAACTTGCCTTTGAAAGTAATTTGGGCATTAAAATGCAGTGGGGACAAAGTTTACGAAGGGTGAGCCAAGAAAATCACCTGTAGGTATGTTTTCTTCATTTCTATCAGAGTGATTAGCATAATTTGAGGGAGGGCTTAAGGAAACTCCCCTCCTCTGCCCCCTCCCCTTCCCCTCCCTTTCCCTCCACCATCCCTCCGCCACGCATCTTTAGGGATGTACAGTGTTCCGAACTTCAACGAATTTGAGATTTTCATAAAAGTTGCTCTTGTCAAAAAAGTTGTCTTGCAATTGATAATAATGAGCATTTTCACAAATATTACTCTTGGTACTATTCAAATATTTGTGAAGTAATTAATTCATAACTTTCATAAAAATTCGAATGTTATGTATTGATGACCATTTTTGGATGCAGAATCATTCTGTCCTTTTTTTTTTTTTTTTTTTTTTTTCGTATTGTGTGATTAGTTTGAATAACTTCTCCATCTTTCACTGGAAGAGTATTTGAATACATCTTCAAGATTGCACATAAATGTCAATTTGAGAAAGATCTTAAATATTTCATAGTGATCCATCCATTTTCATTTCTTATTCAGAATTGTATCTACAGAAACTTCTGTGGTGGGTTTATGATTGTGTGATTTCTATGTTTAGAAAAATTTTAAAAATAT
This sequence comes from Teleogryllus occipitalis, assembly GCA_011170035.1. Classification (NCBI taxonomy): domain Eukaryota; kingdom Metazoa; phylum Arthropoda; class Insecta; order Orthoptera; family Gryllidae; genus Teleogryllus; species Teleogryllus occipitalis. The sequence goes on from BLKR01004003.1 coordinate 107,484, forward strand.
AATCCAGAGAGAAGTTGCATATTGTCGAAACAAATGTGTCCTTTTATATTTTGTTGCAAACTACAGTTCCAAAAAATGTATTGAAGTTGTGTTTTGCTCTGTAATCAGTATTCAGGGTACTTTTAAAATTATATTTACAGTAGTAGCCATTCAAGTGGAATTTTTTAGGTTATATCTTTGTTACTAATTTCCAATGTGCCCAGAAACTGAAAGAAAACAATGCACCTCTTGCTACATACCAGAATAAAGCATATTATATTATCAGCAAAAGTTTGGTCTTATATGTGTGTTGTAATTTATAGAATATGTAAATTTAGTAACACAGTTTGCTGACAAGATAAGAAACGTGGCTTTTCCATTGCGAATTGTAATCAATCAGTATACCTAGGTGCTGACTCTAGTGATTGCTGGGTAATTGCAGTTTCCCATGGTACAATCAAATTTATGAATATGTACTGTACAGCTTTGGGGTATACTATCAATGTAACTGCCAAATGTAACATAATATGTTTAAGAAATATTTAAACTTTAAAAATGTTACCTCAACGATTTTCCAACTGAAGTAATTTAATATTCTGAAGCATTAAACGTTTCTTGCCATGTTATACCTTTAACAATTAATGCTGTGTCATCAGCAAAGGATACCAGCTCTTCAGCTAAAATTTTGAAGAGATCATTCATATAAATATTAAACCACAATTAGCCTAGGATAGTGCCCTGAGGAATTCCAAGTACATGTAAATCTTCATTATATATTTTATTCACTTGCGCAGTTTATTTTTGATGAGTCAGGTAATTTGTAATAAATCATTTACTCTTAGTCTGTACATTGCCAATTTCTTTCTAAGCAGGTTGTGGTTCACTGTATCAAATGCCTTAGCTAGGTCAAAAATTATTGCTAAGCCGTGGATACTTAATTCTATTACTTTCCTTAGTTTATCAGTTACAAATGTAATTGCATCCTCAATGCCTTTGTTTTCTTGGAATCCAAATTGCATTGTGTTGATGATCTTATGTTTAACATGAAAATCACTTAAGTTCTAGTGTTTTTTCATAAACTTCGACAAAATTAGAAATCAGAGAGATTGTTTTGTAAGTTTAGAAAAATTAGAAAATTAATTAATTAAAATAAGAAATTAAAAATTAGAAATCGGAGAGATTGGTTTCTAAGTTTTTTAATTAATAATCTGAGATTATCGACCTGTTTATCTACACGTCATATCATCAGATGGAGAATAAGCAAACTTGTTTTAGATTCCAGTAATCCTTCAATATCATTTACACTTTCACAGTTTAAAGTCTTTTCAATATGAGGTGAATACATTAATTTAAGTTGTATTAATGTCGTAATTATTTAAATGGGGGGATAAAAAATAGCGTATTTGGTTATTACCCTACTTTTAAGATATTGTTAGTATTCACTCAAATTTTCTTGGAAAGCATAATGATCAACATTTTTAATATTGCAGTTTTGGTTTGCATGACAACAATTTATACATTTTTTGACATTTTTGCTTGGGCAGGTTGATGCTGTACTTCCCTGAACTGTGGCTATAACTGTTGCAATTAAAACAGTGATTTAGATTATAATCATGAAATACTTTGTATCTACTCCAACCTAAGTCAATTTTATTAGTACTCTCAACATTATTATAAATAGTAGGACTTGATTCAAAGAGTATTGTACTGGCACCTTTAGCCTAATTTTTAAATATATGAAAGATCTTCAACTTGGAGAGTTGGAGATTTTAAAAATTTTATTGTATTAAACGTTCGTACCAGAGTTAATATCATATATGATCAATTCCTACCATTTTCATTCTTGGTTTTCTAAATTGATCTGTTTCAATTATCCATTTATCTGTAAGAATTTATTTTACAAGATTACATTATCTGAATCTTTACTATATTTAATCAGTTCCGAACCATTATTTATTTGCTTAATTGTGTCAACAGAAATTTCCAACTTACAGAGTTCAACATCTAATTTAATCTTTCCTAATAAATTTCTTTTGTCACATTCATTTACTGTTTTGACAATTATGGGTGGGACTTGTTTCTTCGGAGTACATAGTTTTCACGTGTTGTTACATTTGCGTAAGTTACACTTATCTCCTCATCGTTTCTACTACCACCGTAGTTCATGTGGGCCACTGCAAACAAATGTTGCATACTCCTGGCAGACTTCCAGTAACAATTTTGACCTCGAATATCTCTAGCTTAATTCCTCTAGCAGAATGAATCAAAATGCATTTAATAGAAAATAAATGAGCTTTAGGGAAGCTTTTATTATTGTCAATTTACTCACATTTTTGAAATATTTGGGAAAAAATAGTGTACCCATAACATTTGGAGATTTTAAAGAGATCTCTTGCAGACAGCAACTTCTCACTTGCTGTGAAAGCCAGTGTTAACAATTTCTTTAAGATCGAAATAAAACTAGATTTTTATGAAAAACAAACATTATTCTTTATATAAGAGAAATTCATAATTAGAAAAAGAATAGCTTAAGTTTTGCTTGACATAATTTTCTACCTTTCAATGAAAAATGCATTCAAACCACATTAACCATTCCAGAGATTACCCTGGAAAAACAGACAGTTGCCAAAAATTGTAAAAACTCGAGATTGTTTTTATTTTGACAGCAGGGGCAGTTCCTTTGAAATTGCAGACTAGCACTCCAATTTTATTGATAGTAAATGAATCCCAGTGGCTGTTCCAGAGACAATTTTGATGGGGCAGGGGGGGGGGGCACAAAATTCTTTAATGGGAATGTGCAAGCCAGTGGCAAGCAAGCAGTAAATATAGATATAAATGTAGTGTTTTAATAGGTCATGATGGAAGAAACATTCTTCCATAATAAGTTTTGTACTCTTTTCCGTGCTGTACGCGAATCGGAGGAAACGCATTTGGAGACAGAGACATCCCATGTTGCAATTTTTCCAACTGCAAAGCATTGTGCTTACAGCAACTCCAAATTTGACTGTGCAGTAATAGGACACAGTTCTCGTACATCCCTAAGCAATGAAGGAAAACACGGGGCATGAATTGTCAAGTTTCTTAAATTCTGAAATCAAAGAATGCGTCGTGAACAACTACATTAACATTAAATAATATACAAAAGGAAAGATGGATGTGTATTATTTGGGAGGGTAGTGCCCCTTGAACCTGGGAGGTAAATCATGCATGTGCAATGTTACCAACTTGGAAACAAATTTGTTTTTCTCAAAAAAAAGCTAAATTGTTTTGTCTTCTGCACAGGATACTGACAGAAATTGGGCTTTATAAAAAAACATCACTTCCCTTTTTTCCAGATGGAAAGGAGTCTCTTCATTCAATTGGGAATTCAGCTTTGGTGTTACAGCAGCAACAGCAAGAACTGCGAGAGGAGCAATTACAACAGCAGCAGAAGCTGCAGCAAGTAGATGAACAACAAAAACAACATGATGTGCCGCATTCAGCCTGTGAACTGTCTTCGCCTCCAGTGCTGCCCGAACGAAATAACCACTTACTACCTGAACTTTTGGTGCCATTGAGTGTTAAAGCAGAGGATTCAAGTGAAGAATCCACAGATGCCCCGGATGTGCCTGGAAATGACACTGAAGAAATGGATGAAGAAACAGAACTTACACGTGAAGAAAGTCTGGATCCCAGCTCTGGTAAGTAAAGAATTGTCTTTCAACTTTTTACCCTCTAAATGTTTTGTAAAAATAAATATAACTAGTTGTTCAAATATTATCAGTGCAATTGTCTTAGCTAAGGAGTAATACTTGATTTTTACTATCCCAATTTCACCCCATGGATTGAGGTTTAATTGAGGATTTGGTTGTGTAACTGAAAAAGTTCAACTCGTTTATAACATTTACGATGCTTTTTTAATTTTGTGGAAAATACACATTAATAATATATAATGCATCGCATCTATATTTCAGCAAAATATTTGTAGAACAATTTTTTTATTTATCAAAATCAAGAAATGAAATGATTAAGAACATTGAGGAGTCTGCCTAAAAAGATGAAACAATCGTAACAGAGATCACAGTAGAGTATTTTGTGAGTAATGTACCAAGCAAATAAAACTCGTTTTTTCGAATGCTATTACAAGGACTTATTGAGTTCTAATTTATACAAATGCCAAGCCTGAATTAAAAGGGGAGCATCGGATGAAACCCGACAAAGAAAATATTTTGACCACATCAGTATTTCCCAAATAATTACGAATGGCTGTTTGTTATAATTTAACCCATTAAAAATGAACACTTCATCGTAGATGACAATGTATGAAACCACAAATTAGCATTGATTTCACGCTTATTTTTTAAATAATAAAGCCTAAGATATTAAATCTCTTACAGTTAAGTTTGCCACTATTAGAACAATATGAATAATACTATAGTTGTGCACATTTTTGACACTGTGGCTGGTCCTAGTTCAGAACATCCTGTTTGAGAATTCAGTAATTATTTGTTAACATATTTAGGTCAGATCTTCCAAGTATTATCTTGCCCCACATGGTGTGCAATTTTCCCTTATTTTTTATATTTTTTTTTATAAAGAATTATAGATTTAAAAAAAGAAGTTTTAAGAACCAAACTCTAGCTTTGAAATTGTATACAGAACATTTATGTAGGTGGGTAATTTATAAATATTCAAGGGAATACCTATGAATTTGCTTTGAAATAGTTTAACAGACAATTTTAACAGCAAAGTGATAAAATGTCTTTTGTCATGCTTAATAATTACAATAACAATATATTACTTTATTCTATGATGTGTGGTGTTCATGGGATATTGTTTAAAACATATGTATTTTTGAAAAAATTAAATGGAATTTATAAAAATGTCTGCTGTATTAAATCATCATCATCATCATCATCATCATCATCTTTGCTTCCTCTCCTTCTGCTTCTTCTTCTTCTTTTCTTCTTCTCTTCTTTTACTCTTCTTCTTCTTCGTCTTCTTCCCCTGATGCCTCTCAGCGTTGGGTTAGCCATTTGACATACTCCTTTTTGTCTTGTGCCTTGCGCTTCAACCCTCCTAGTGTAGCTCTGCTCCTTTGGCACATATTCTGTATATAGGGGTCCCATGTTCCTCTTGGCCTTCCAGGTGGTCTCTTTCCCTCTGGCCTTCCCAATTTGTTTCGGTTTTCTCTCCTCTGCCATTCTAGCAACATGTCCGTACCACTTCAGAGCCTCGTTTTCAATTTCTTTGAGTAGTGGACAAACTTCTAGTTCCTCTCTGATTGTATTATTCCTTATTTGATCTCTTCTTGTTTTCCCTACTATACTGCATAGGAATTTCATTTCCACTGCTGTGATTCTACTTTCTGTTTTGGTATTATGTTGCATACTTTCAGTTCCATATATAAATGTTGGTATATATATGGACTTATAGATGTGGAGTTTTGTTTTAGTGTGTACATTCATTCTTAGTAAGTTCTTATTTATTTGCTAATACATAGAGTGTACTTTCTTCACTCTGTTATTCCGTTCTTCCTCATATTTTCCGTTTTCTGAAATGATTGTTTCAAGATACTTGTAGCTTGTTCCTTGCTCCGTGTTTGCCTCTTTCCACTTTATTTGGTTACTTATTTAGTCAAAAACTGTTTGTGACAAATTGGGAGAAAATCGTTTGCGCAAGCTTTCTTGAGTTTCAGAATCCCTTCCCAACAATTCAACTATTAATAGTTGAAAGATGAAAAAATAATAGTAGTAGTAATAATAGTAGTAGTAATAATAATAATAATAATAATAATAATAATAATAATAATAATAATAATAATAATAATAATAATAATAACCTATCTATATATTTAAAAAAATAAGGTATTCTGCCATGGCTTCGTTTAGAGCTTCTACAGAACCGATAGTAGTATTTTTTCCTTCAAATGAAAGAATGTGATCCCTAGATTTGTTATCAGATATTATTTGTTTTGATTCAGCAACATTTACGGTGTAAATTAATTAATTATTTATTTATTTATTTATTTATTTACGTCAAAAAACAGTTAAAAACTGCGTATGACGGGCTATGGGGAAAAGTGAATTGTGTGCACATTTTCAAAATTCTGTGATCCCTACACTAAATCATATACTACTTAAATTTTGAATTTTTGAAAGGGAGAAAAAAAACTCCCATGTAATAAAATCTATTTTCAAGGATAAATAAGCAATAAATTTTCAATTTTGAAAGGGAGAAAAAAAAAACAAAAAAACTCCCATGTAATAAAATCTATTTTCAAGGATAAATAAGCAATAAATTTTGAATTTTGAAAGGGAGAAAAAAAAACAAAAAAACTCCCATGTAATAAAATCTATTTTCAAGGATAAATAAGCAATAAATTTTGGCTCTTATTACTTCCTGCCGCGACAACGTGGAAACGATAATTTGAATAATTGTATTTCCCACTGAATTCTAGAAGACGTGCACAGAAAATGAAGTTACATTTATGTCCAGAAGCAAAACAAGGGGCCATCTCAGCATTTGCTCAATGGATCAGGGAAACTGGACGAAAAACCTGATCGAGATGGGGGTCATTGACCCGGAAGCTGTGTTACAATAGTTGTTACAGGTTGTTTATACTCATTTATACAGTCCAAATGGTAATTAATGCATTATGTATCATTGTTAAAATTAATGTTACTTTTCTTGTGATGCTCAGTATAGTCTCTAATTGTATAGAAACAGTTATGCAGCAGAAACGATTTCACTTGGGATTTAAACTTTTCTATTGAATTTAATCGTTTAATGTCATCTGGCAAAGTGTTGTAAAATAATGTACATGTATTGTATGTGAATTTTTTGTAATGAGCTGTTGATACTGTCACCTGATGAATATGATTTCTACGTCGAGTGTTATAGTAATAGACTTCGGCATTTTCTGAAAATATATTCCCGCCCTTAAGCAAGTCATTTTTTACAAAAACCACTGATTCGTAAATAAAAAGACACGGTAATGGTAGAATTCCTAGATTAATGAAGATAGGCTTACAAGAATCACGTGGGTGGGATTTGGTTATTATTCGTACAATTCGTTTTTGTAATCTAAAAGTCTGGGAGCTATAAGATGTATTTCCCCAGAATATTATGCCATATCTCAGGCGGGAATGAACATTCGCGAAGTATACACAACGAGCAGTATGAAGGCTGACTGAATTTGCAAGAATTCTGAACGCGTAGCATAATGAACTTAATTTTGTGTTCAATTCATTTAAATGGACGTTCCATTTAAGGTTTGACTGAATTGAGAGACCTAAAAAATTTGTTGCATTAACATGAGTCAATGGTACACTGTTCATTTTCAATGGAGCACAGAATTGTTTATTTGAAATGGAAAACTGCATTAAAACCGTTTTCTTTTCGTTTACTATTAATTTGTTATTTCGGAACCAATTTGAAACATCTGATATTGTACTATTTACGGTTTCTTTATTGCAAAGGATGTTCGTATCATCCGCAAAGAGAACCGTTCTTCCGTTTCGAATCGTCGAGGGCATATCGTTTACGTAAAGTAGGAACAGAATAGGGCCTAAAATCGATCCTTGAGGAACTCCACATGCAATGGGCAAAGAGTCGGAAAGGTGCGTACGTAATGTTCCATCATTCCAGTAAGGTATTTCAACTCTCTGAGATCGTTGTTTAAGGTACGAACATAACCAATCTAGAGCAATACCACGGATTCCATATGAAGGTAATTTTGAAAGTAAAATGTCATGATCAATGATGTCAAAAGCTTTTGAGAGATCTAAAAATAATCCAATAGGTGCCTCGTTTTGATCTAATGATGAGGCGACATCTTTAAGAAAAGAAAATATAGCTGTTTCCGTTGATTTTGATTTTCTAAATCCATGTTGGCAATCTGAAAGCGCGTCGTGTTTAGTGAGAAAGGTTTCCATTCGTACGTAAAAAAGTCTCTCTAATATTTTTGAAAAAACTGATAGAAGAGAGATGGGCCGATAATTTTGAATTTCATTTTTGTTGCCTTTTTTGAAGAGCGGCTTAATTTTAGCTGTTTTGAAAATATCTGGAAACGTTCCAGTGCATAAAGATGCATTAAATATGTGAGTTAACGGGTGTATAATGGCATACGCACAAGTCTTTAACAAAGAATCTGGGAATTCATCTAAACCGGACGAATATTTATTTTTTAGTTTACCGATTATTTTGAGAATTTCATAGGAAGAAGTTTCGGAAACGAACATTGTGTCTAAAATTTTGGGTGCACTGTCTGTTTTTGAATTTTGTGCCTGAAGACCCTTAGTGAGATCGGCAGCAATTCTCGAAAAGTATTGGTTAAAGAGACTAGCCACTGTTGCCGGATCGTTGACATTTATATCGTTATATTTTAAAACAACTTTCTCTACGGGTTTTCTAGTTGATTTGGTAGTATTTTTTATTATATTCCACATTGATTTTGTTTTATTATTTGAGTTCAAAATATCCTGATCGTTTTTCATGATTTTTGCCTGCCTTATGACTTTTCGTAACAATGTTTTGTATTTTTTAAAGTAGATAAGGAAATCTTGAGATACGTCATGACGTTTGGAAATGAAAGAAAGAATTCGCTTGTTTTTACAAGATGTCCTAATCCCTTGTGTTATCCAAGAATTGCTTTTCCGTGAAATATTTAATTTTCGTTTTTGAAGAGGAAAGCAAGTGTTAAAATGAATTGAAAGAGTTGAAAAAAAAGAATTATATTTCTCGTTTGTATCAACAGTATTATAAACCGCTTCCCATGACTCCTGCATCAAGTAGTCTATGAATAATTTAATTTTACTTTTAGTAAACAATCTAGTCATGCGTGTATTATTTATTGTGTCAGTGATCGCATTTCTTATAATGGTAAGAATTTGTGCATCGTGGTCACTGTATCCTAAATCTTTTGTTTCAACTTCATATCGAATAGTAGTTTTGTTAATTATAATTTGATCAATTGCCTTCATCGAATTTTGTGTGATTCGTGTAGGTACATTAATTGTAATGTCTAAATTGAAGGAATTAATTAAATTGAGAAACTTTTCTTTCTCGCAAGATTCGACCAGAAAATCAATGTTAAAATCTCCACATACAACAATGGATTCAAAAGAGCGATTGCTGACTTTGTTAAGTGTTATCTCCAGGTTTTCTAAGAACAAAATATAATCTGCAGTTCTCTTTGTTGGAGGTCTGTAAATGCAAAATATTATCACTTTTAGTGAAGTAAGATGTACAACAGAAATTTCGAAAATATTTTCAATGGAATACACATTTAATTCTGCCAAGGGGATAGAATCAATATTATTTCTAACGTTTATTATTAATTGTAAATCGGTATTTAATAGTACGCTTATGAATAGTCAATTATTTTCTTCCAAAGGGTAATTGTTTCAAAATCGATATACATGAGTCGATAGATGTCCACGATACTTCATGGTGGTGCTGCGTTATGTTTTGTTTTGATTGTTGAGATTTGTTTACAATTCAAGGTTTTGTTTCAGGGTAATAATTGCATTGTGGCGTAGACAGTTTTGTATTTGCGTTTGTGGTGAATTTTGTAGAGAACATTCGGACAGTGGGTTTTGATAGGTTGTACTGAAGTAGTGAAGTTGTTCACAGGTTATGTCGAATTCCGAAACGTTGCCCACGCGCCCCAAAAGACGCAAACGCACATTAACTGAACGCAGGCAGTCAGCGTAAGTGTCGTGATAGTGAGATCATTTCGTTTTCTGCGTGGTCGTTGACTATGAAATGTCAGTTTTGTTCTGCTTTGTACTTCACATGCGAGAGAAATTCTGCAAACAAGTTTACTCTGCGTTGCTTAAATGGGAAAATAAGCTTATCTTCAAGCAATATACCTGAAGAAATCAAAGTTGTTTATAGGAGATGATAACACATCAAAAAACTTTTGAAATAATATCCGTCAGTATAATGGTGTTCTTTCTTTTGTGTCATTTGGCGCCGATATTGCATTGCCACCTGGTCATGGGCCATACGTGTTCAAAATTTTGAGAACTCCACATCACAGAATATCTTCGTTATACCCTGAATATCCAAACAATGCAACATATTGTGAACATTAGACTGCGCGCAGTATTTTACATTTATCTCAGATCGCACCGTCAAATTTTGACGGGTTTTCAATAATAAATTTAAAAAGGGGAGAGATATTTTCGTTGCCGAATTATAGAAAACTTATTTGTAGCGATAAACGAACGAAGAGATTTGATTTTTCTGTATTGCTAACAAAATAGAAACCCACCCTAAGCTCTACTACCACTACAAGCAAAAGGAAAGCTCAACAAAACGTGCGCATAGTGAAGCTACAAGCCAGAAGCAAAACAAGGGGCCATCTCAGCATTTGCTCAATGGATTAGGGAAACTGGACAGAAACCGATCGAGATGGGATTAATGTTCATTTCTTCCTTTTCTTTGCCTATACACATTACCTTGCTGTTATTGATGTTTATCTTCATACCCCTATCCTCCAGTGCACACTCCCATTCATTTCCCATCTCTTGCAGCTCTCTTGGGTTTTTGGCGAGCAATAAAATATCCACATACACCAATGCTTGTGTCCATACCAGTCTCATTTTCCAATTTCCAATTTTACATTTTTTAGTACGCCTTTTGGTTTGTTTAATAACCTGATCCATAAAGATTATGAAGTAAGTAGAGGGGTAAATGAATCTCCCTGTTTAACTCCTTTTCCCATTCTAAATTTCCCACTGAGTTGTCCATCCAGCATTACGGTACCATACTCATTTTTATATATGCTTTTATTTATCGTCATTTTGCTTGTAACCTTTGCTTTTTCAAGTGCATCCCATAGTTCTTTCCTGGGTACACGGTACTGAAAGCTGACTTTAAATCTATGAAAGTAGTGCATATTGTTTTCCCCCTACTCAATGTTTTCTCAATTATGGTTCTTCGAGTGTAAGGGCCGATTTCACCAATGCTTGTTAACACGCTAACTAGAAGTTAGGGGATTTTAACGTCCGTTAGAGAAAAAACGTGTTTCACCAAACTTTAGCGCTTGTTAACTTTCCGTTAAAGTTAACACACGATCTCAGCTCCGTTAGCAGCACTTAACGCCTGATTAAGCTGATTGCAGCGCAGCGTTCGAACACACAGCAGAGAAAAATGGAGAAAGCTCTGCAATATATATTGGAAGACGATATTTTAGAAAGCCTGGAAATATCTGTGCGCCCGCATGTATTCAGGGACTTTTAAACCAGATTCAGTGGTACCAAACAATCGACACTAGAAATCCTGAAATTTACTTAAACAGGATCCGGAGTTTTCATCAAACAGGTCCGAAAATATTACACGTAATAGTTACATACCATTTATCACAACCAAACCATATAAGTAACAGTTTTGCATGCAAAACTTTCTTATTATATAACCTTCATGAATGCGAATTAGGTTATGAATGGTTTCGTTCATTACGTACATTATTCATGAAATTGTGTTCATGAAATTGTTCATTATTATCAAAAGATAAGCTACAGTTTTCTTCAGACTCAAGTCATTCCAAAAATTTTAGAAACTATATCACAAAATCATAAAGTTCAAAGTACGATATGAATTAATTACATAATATTATAATTAAGTTCATTATTGATTAAAAAATAATAACTCATTATCAGAAATTTGTTTCAATTATATTCATTTCCAGGAACGGGTCATTCGTACCAATTAACCAGTGACTTATGACTACGTTATTTTGCAACTGGCAGCTACCTGCAGGTTATGGGTGACTATATTGGGGCCAGCAAATCTATGGCTAACCGTAGAGTTAGCTGCGCTTTGGCTAGACTGTTGACTGTAAGCAGAGTAAATATACTCACCGCAGAGTTTCCAGTTCACGACCTTCCAAAAACAAATAATTACGCATTTTGTACACTCATTAAAGTTAACTGGCGATTAGCTAACTGAAGCCGCGGAAGCGTTGGTGAAACGGAACAAATCTTAACGGAGACGTTAATTTTAACGACTCGTTTACTAACATCACGTTATCTGCATGTTGGTGAAACCGAGCCTAAATATGGTTTCATGTCTGTCTGTGTGGTTTAAAGGCCCCTTACTCCTCTTCGAAATCTTCTACTTCCGTTCTCGATTTTACTTTCTCTATCCTCGTACAATTTACGTATGCAGGATGACAAACGAATCGCCCTGTAATTTTCACAATTGACAGTGCTTCCCTTTTTATGTAGAGGTACTATAAAATTTTCTTCCCATTCTCGCGGTATTTTTTCTTCTCTCCTTATCTGTTGACATAAAGCTGTTGTTATCCATGCCCTTCCCGTTTTCCCAATATACTTCATCATTTCTGGTGATTTCCGCCTGGACCAGCTGCCTTCCCAATTTGAATTCTTCTCATTGCCTCTTCTACGTCTTTCCGTTATGGAATCCTCCTCCACCCCCGCTCCTCTCCCCTGGTGTCTTTTTTGTGAAGTGAATTTTACTATTGTGATAGCAATTTGCAAATAGAAACCCCTGCAACCCAATGGTACACATTCCTTGACTACTCGTATATTTTCTGAATCTTCCTCTTTCCGTTGGGTTTGTGTACTTTTCTAATCTTCGTTATGCCGTATGAAAGTAATTATTCAAAATAAGATTGGCGCCGTCTGTCAATTGCAATTGTTCACAAAATTGAGTTATTTTAAACTATATTTTAAAGATCCATAGCTCGCAACATTTTAAACGCATTGTTTTTTAATTTGCTGCATCTACAACGTGACGCAACGCGTCTCCAAGCCCCTTAAGGAGCGGTGAGTGCTTTGCGCTGGGGAGTAATCCTCTATGAATATGCGCTATTGCGGAGTAATCCTCTATTACAAATATGTCATGTCACGTCACGTCGCAGTCAATTGTCAAGAGGACCGCCAGGTAGCATCTTCCCGTACGCGCCTCCAGCTACGCGCTCCTGCGTCACTACCCAGCGGCCAGAAATGGGAAGGAATTAGGAAAGGGGTAGGGTTTAGGACACTTCACAAGGGTTGGACTAGCCCTTGTAAAGCAGCCAAACTTGTTTTGTTGGAACAAATTTCACATGAGATTCGACGGGAATCGAACCCGGACCTCAGTGGTGAAAGGCTAGCGATTTCGCTGTGTGCCACGAGCGGGCTCTCTCCACGAGCGGGCTGTTTCCGCAGAATTACTCCTGAAAGCGCCTGCGCGCGTTTTAGCCTCTTTCAGCCCACTGTGCGGCGTCGCGCATTCCATCTTAACTGCTCTCTCACGACTGGTGAGGACTATTTTGAAGCCCCAACATGTATTACTGCACGCTGTTAATCTACGCCACCCTACAATAACGCCCCAGATGGCCTTGGTCGGATGTTCCCATAGTTCGGCGCCTAGGGGCGGATCCAGCCAATCATTTTGGAGGGGGCCATCACAGATTTTTGTTCAATAATTTCCGTAAACCGTTCTACCCAACATTTTTTCCAAAAATGACTTTATGTAATATTTGAAATGGTCGAGATGAGATTTATATAACCTCTAAGTTACATTGATAAAAGTGGCTTAGTTTCTGAGATGTAGATAAGGTAAAATGGTACTATCTGCAAACCGAATGTTCAAGTTCGAATAAAAGTTCTATCTACTTCACCGCGTTAACCATGGAGCTGTGGACACATGGAGGTGCTGTTACCAACCTCTTCCGTGTTCAGCAAGTGAAGCTCCAACGTGCACTCACTATTGCCTGCTGGCAACTCGAGGTCGGATGTCCTCAGCCTGGCGCGCCCGTTTCAGTTAGATCCGGCGAGGAAAGTGCGCGTCTGCGACTGTGATCATTGGTCCCAGAGCATTGAGTATCGACTTGAGGTGTGAAAAAAGTATTACTGCCGCCACGTTTCGTGATCTTTAACCTCAGTTTCTGAGAAACACTTCCGATTTATTATTTCGTGTTTCCGGGCCCGTCTACTGTTGTGGCCATTAGTGGACCCCTGAATTTAAGGCACAAAAATTGATGAATTAGGCACCTGAAATAGGTAATAAAATTACGAAAATAGGCACTATTGGGCATGAAATGTGACGTTTTAGGCACTTGAAATAAGTTACGTCGATCCTCTTCACAGTATGCTATGCAGCAGATACAACACAGGAATTGAAACACTCGCACACGCGCGCACACGTAGGGGTTTTAGACTTGGGTTGTATTTTGTAAGCTTCGCCTTTCCAACTGTAGGCTTTTGCCTGACCCGTGTATTTCCTCGCCTGGACTGTGTAGCGTCGGGCCATGGCGTAAGCCTCACCCCCTCACACAGCTGCGCTGGGAATGGGTACAATGGCCCAAAAAGAGTGCGCTAAAGTGCGTGAAACTCAATGCTCATTAGAAACTCCCTAAGTCTCCAGTCCGGTCAGTATCAATTTAGGAGAAAATTGGCAGAACGGTATAGGAGCTGCAGTTGTCTACAGACGGACTAACAGTTGTTAGGTTGGTACGTTGATTAATTGGTACTGATTCCGGGCGCGCCAATGCCTAAGATCGTGTCCCGTAAGTGTAGTAAAGTAGTTTTGTAGAGTATGTTTTCGCTCAGGATGGCTAAAACCGACGCCGACCTACCGTCGGCTAGCGGGTCAGCAATTGATTTAACGCGACATAAGTTTTAGAAATCGAATGATTTGAAAAAAATGTTTAAAAGTTGCAAATTGGGAAAGCATATACAGACACGTTCGGTATGTTTATCTAAGTTGATTCTATTTGTGGGTAGAAGTACTTCAAATGACTTTCAATAAAGTTCCTGGAATTCTCAATAGTTTCCTGCAACAACACATTGATCAAATTAAAATACATGTGTGGGATTCAAACCTGGTTCCTTTCGACCCAAAGCGCTCAATCCGTTCACGCCTTAACCAGCTCGGACATTCCGGTTGGATACGGGCGGCATACTTCTATATCAATCAGTCAAGAGATAATTGTATCAGCTCTAGCAGTAGCAAGCCGGTTAGTTGAAAAAATGTGAAGAAATGTCTTTTGGGACGACAAAAGGCAGCCGTGACCATGAGGCATACTCGAAGCTAGACCACTAATGAGATTAGAAAACTACTTCGAGAAAGTCTGTGCCATTCTATAGCACAACTTGTTTATTTACCATACGGTGGTACATATGAGGCCAAACTCAAATGAAAATATTTTGTGCAGGTTTTGAGAAAATAATATTCTTAGAAATTTAATACATTGCAGACACGAATTAAGCGAAATCAGTTTATTTAAAAAATATATATACATGACCTTTATTAAAGAGCTGATTTTTTACAAATTAAGAGCACAATTTTTACAAGGAAAAATCGCCATTTCCAATTTTGTACTTTTGACATTTTAAGGGTTATTTTTGGCATTTTCGAAAAAACGGAGCAATAGCTGAAAATGAGACTAGCACCGTATTTTTTACCGTCCCTTACTACATATGTGGAGAAAATGTAAAGAAAAAATTTACGCTATCAGAATATCCGTTTGAAATTACCAAAGCCACTAGATTATTGAGATCGAGAGGGGAATATCAATTTTGAAGAAAAAAACCGTTGAACGGTTTAGGTGCTAGCATTGACCACAGACGGACGAATTGCCATCAATCGATTTTTGGGTATTAACCAACAAAACATGGATTCTGGCTACACCACGTGTTAGAGGATTTTTTACCAAATTTGCCAACAGGATTTATCCACTTTTTCGTTACCAGAGCCCGGCAAAACAGTTTTTCTGTCGAAAATTCGTTGTTTTCCGGTGCACGATTATATAACTTTCTCTTCTTATGAATAACTTCTTAAGGCGCGAAAGTAAAAATGACTAATTAAAATATAATTCTTCAAAATTATCTGTTTTTGGCAGATTTAGCCAAAAATATACCAATATACCCTCTTTTGGGACATTTTAGTCACTATTAGATGCTGTCTAGATCTCCTTTATGATTCGTAAACATCTGCAATTAT
>BLKR01004004.1:0-123398 GCA_011170035.1 Teleogryllus occipitalis
ATTCAAAACATCGATGACCGTGCTTCAAACATCGATGACCATGTTTCAAAACATCGATGTCTTTTATAAAATTATCTGCGTATTGAACATCAATATTTCAAGGTCGACTTTTTTTAAATCGATGCTGTGGATTGGATTTTACGTTCATATTTTTTAAATGAAAATACCAACCATCGTAACAAAATTCTATAACAATTTTCCAACATCGATAAATTGAATATTCCAGAGTGACCAAAGGTGTAAAATAAAATCCAGTTTGACTCAGTAAAGAAATCTATAACTTTTGGATTATTGAATACAAGTTAATGGAGAAGAATTCTACTGGCCGGCTGCTCTGAACGATAGTTTCGCGTGGTTTTTCCGATCAACCCAGGCGAGTAGCACACTATCAAACGGGCCACGGACCGCACACAATATATCCTTCCTCTTCCTTGGCCTATCCTCACCACTTACACTAACATGCACTACACTACCACATATTTCGGGAGACCGGTCGGGAGCTTAGAGCTTGTCCCGGCTGGGGCGGTGTCCCGCTGCTGAGACACACCTGATTGGGGAAGACCCTGCGAGCTTTCAGGCAGGTCGGCGGTGGAACTCGCCATCCAGCAGGGGAAGGTCACCGTCACATCCCGCGATATGAACATGCACTACACTTACGGGACTAATGACCATGGCTGTTGACACCGCCGGAATCACTAATCAATCAGAGAACATTAAATCTATTT
Organism: Teleogryllus occipitalis; assembly: GCA_011170035.1. Taxonomy (NCBI): domain Eukaryota; kingdom Metazoa; phylum Arthropoda; class Insecta; order Orthoptera; family Gryllidae; genus Teleogryllus; species Teleogryllus occipitalis. Next base: position 726 of record BLKR01004004.1, read on the forward strand.
ACGTAATGAAACATACATTTTTAAAGTAAAGTACTAGTAGTAAAGTACTTCTATCATCACTTCATGTAACTCTCTGCCCGACGATAGACGAGCCAGGCCTCCTTTATTTCTTTCAAGAAAAAATCAACATGAAAGTATCCGGCGGAGGTCCCACTCAATTTGAAAAATAAACTGAGAAATATACATCCCACATGGTTTCAAAAGTTCGAACTGATTTGCAGTCACTTTCATATTAAGAAAGACTGTCTTTTGCCGAATTACTTTACTACGCTCCGTGAAGTCATAATAGTTAAACAATTCGACGCACCACAGATTCCTCAATGGGTGACCGTCTGGGAACCCCGGTTACTAATAGCGCCGAGCCCTTGTCGGAGGGATAAAAGGCATCGACAGACTGCGAGGTTACGAGACAAACGACAAACACTTTGGCGGAGGATTACTCCAAAGTATATATGCTCAGTGCTCAAAAAAGGGCTACAGACACGTGTAGCGTACAAGACACATCCAATTTTAAAAAAATAAAAAAAGGTTTCGCGAGAGTCAGCGAGCGCCAGCATACACACAGTGGCTCTCCCGACTTTGCGAGCGTTCGCTAAAACTCCCTAAATTGATGTTCAAAAGGAAACGGGTAAATAGGGTCCAAGGCTGCATGGAAGACCTAAGGAAGCACTAAGTAATTCCCTCAAATTACATCGCACTACTAACCTCGTTGTAACCCACACTGCATCACCACGTCCGCTGTTTTTGGTACATGGTTACTGTGATTTTGCTCCTCTAAGATGTGTTGCAAACGGCGAAGGCCTCATGAAGACAACGAATTCCACGGGTAATGAACGGGGGATGTTAATGTAATTACTGCCAACAGGAATTGCTCCACCGAATGCTAATACGTGCGCATCGCATGACAAATGTTTTCTCTCCACTACAGCACTTTCTGTCGCAACGAAGAACAGAGTAGATTACATAACACGCAGCACTTATCTTAGGTTTGCCATCAGAGACAAAAACATTTTTTTTCTACTTGTTCTCCTCCTCGTCCTTTCTTCTCTTTCAACTTCTCTTTCTCTCACTTTTCTTCTTTTTGTCTTTGCCCCACTGTGTGACGTGCGTGAACTTGGAAGACAAAAAATACGACGCGAGATAAAGATATTAATAATTAATGCTTTCTAAAATGTTTTCTTATCCTTATGAGAAAACATTCATTCTTAGAATTATTTTCTTCAACATGGTAACGACTTCTAATTTCAGTGTACAGGGGTCAAAATGAAAAATAAAAATAAAATTAGAAAAAGAGGAAAATAAACTATTCAGTTCCCCTCCTCATATTTTCTACATACTAAAAAGAATGCGTAATAAACAGATTGTTTTACTTATCCTTCACCAATTTTAACCATCAATATGGACTACAAATATTAACATTATTCTTTGCCTTCTAAAGCGCAGAAAATATAGGTTAATTAATTTTTATTTTAACATTCGAAAACAAAAATAAGCTTTAAATCATATTAACATAATACTCATAAGTATTTTCAAATAAAGTTTAATTAAACAATTCATTTTAGTTTAGTTGATGAGAATATTTCGTAGGACAGCACTTTTAAAAAAATCAAACCGGCTAAGCCAGCTTTTTTAGCATTTCCTCGCAATGCTCGAAGGAAAAACTCCATAACTAAGTGGCTAAACTGAAGTGCGCAATGGATGTGGTTCAGTGAGCCGCCGTGTCTGTGCGTGAGGAGCGCTATCTGGGGGCACGATGGCACAATCCGCCCCCGCACCCATCCACAATTGACAGGCGGATATCACACACCAGCGGACAACTTCTTCTCCCCACCCCAAACGCCTTTCCTGCTTCCAATTAGCTTCTTCTTGCCTTCTCCTTCTTCTTCTTCTGGTATTGTCCTCTTCTCTTCTTGTCTCTTCTTCCTGTGCTCTCCGTCTTCCTCTTGTTATTAATTCGTCTTGTTGCAAAAATGTAAGAAATGTTTGAAAAATGCACAAAATAATGTGTGAAGTCAGTAACTTGTATTGCGTGTAAATAAAACTATTCCATAGCAGTATGGTATCGAAAGTTGTCGAGATTGTAAACAGGCGAGCAAGGTAAAATGCGAGATCTTTCATCACCTACACGACTACTTCCCCAGATGCCACTCACACGTCACCTCTCACATACTAAACAACAAAATAGTTCGAAACAAAAAATCCATTTACCACAAATCTAAATACTCAGTAGGGAACAACCCAGAGAAATGCATTTATTAATCTACGAAGTTTTTATTATACATATACATCTCATTCGTTGTAATTTGTTGTCCAAAAACTTTGTTTTGATGTTCGAAAGTCTGCACCGGAAAGAGTAAAATAAACAGGTTGCTAAAGTGTTTTGTTTCCAGGAATAAGCAGCGGTCAATGGGTTAATCTTTGCAATCCTCCGTCATGCTACTTCCACAAATGCCACGGTCCGACTCTTCACAGCCTGCCATCGCGTTTGAAAGGAATTCCAACTTCCTTCGAAATGAGAACTTTCGTTACTTTTGAATCCGGAGACAATTGGCGCTCTCTGCTTGGTTGCTCCAAGGCGAGGGATAGGAGGGGATGCTTGAGGCGAATGATCACCATTCAGACAACTGTTAGACCCGTTCCAAACGAACCATGGCCGCCACCAAGGCCCGATACCTAACAGTGAACATTATTGCAAGAGAAAGATTCATTCATGAGTGATTCTGGGGGCGTTCATTGACAACGTCGTTTGTCCCGTAAGTGTAGTGCATGTTTTTTTCGCGGGAGATGGCGGTGATCTTCCCCCGCTGGATGGCGAGATCCGGCGCCGACCTACCGTCGGCTAGTGGGGTTTCCCCCTAACCAGGACTCTCCCACCAGCAGGGCACCGCCCCAGCCGGGACAAGCTCTAAGCTCCCGACCGGTCTCCCGGAATATGTGGTACTGTAGTGCATGTTAGTGTAAGTGTGTGTGTAAGGGGGAGAGGATAGGACAAGGAAGAGGAAGGATAGATCGCGCGAGGTCCGTGGCCCGTTTGGTAGGGTACTACTCCGGCATTCGCCTGGTGTTGATCGTAGAAACCACAGGAAACTATCAAGGAGAGCAGATGGCCACTAGAATTCCCCTCCAGACAGCGGTTGAATTCGACCTAGCTCAAAAACCCTGTCACCTTTGGGAATGTAACCCCAGTACCTCTCCCGGGCATTGCAGTGACATCGATTGATGCCCTGAGCCACCTTTGCCGGTGCAATAGAGAGAGAACAAATTTTCTACGCGGAATGAAAACGCGAAGTGTGAATGCGCGTGACTGAACCGCCTCGTAGCCCCTCGTGGACGGCGGGCGGGGCTGCAGTGGGGAGAGGAAGAGCGATGCAAATGAACTACGTCTGAACGGCTCTAACCATCTCGGTGGCTGGCAGCGCGCCCCTCTTTTCCCTTACGTTGCTTTATTATTATTATTATTATTATTATTATTATTATTATTATTATTATTATCCTACTATTTCTCAGCTATTTTTGTTGGTAAAAATGCTCACCTTCCCCAGAGTTGTTTTGGGGACAAGTTCGATCACAGAAAAATAATTTCATCTTATACCTGAACTTAAGATAAAAATTTTCTTACGATATGGGCTGTTTGCAACAAAACTGCGCGCTGCCCCATGTTCAGAAGGTTTTTGGGTGGTTTAATTTCTGTTAAGTTTTTCAGGAAGTTTTTACTGACGACGCCTTACGCCGATATCACGAGTGGGTATGTTTTGGTAGCATTTAATTTCCAAACATATTTTAATTCATAGGATAAGTTTTCATATTTCGAAATTATTATTATTATTATTATTATTATTATTATTATTATTATTATTATTATTATTATTATTATTATTATTTCTGAATCCGTTTAGCACAGGGAAAAGCAATTTTTCAATTCATTACTTGTCAGCATGATGGAGAAGCGCCTTAACTAAAGCGAATACGGAACAACGGAAATGGACAGTCATTTTGCAAACACGCTTTTCGCATATCACTAACATATTTGATTCAGTAGAGTTCCCGCGACATGGAAGTTCACTCGACGACCGTTAGAGCGCGAGTGCCGCACACGAGAAGGAACTCACAACGCATGCGCAGTCGAGACATTTACTCATTCTATCGCTGTTCAGAAAACATCGGGTAGAGTTCACACGAGATACTTTAACGAGTCGAAATTAGATATTCCGCATCAAGATAAGATGTGAATACACGGCCTACTGGGATAAAAACACAGGGTGGCAACGTTTTCGATATCTTGGAAACGATCGACTTAAGACGGACGGCATAAACAACCCGATGGAAAATGGACGTTCTGGAATGAGGACGTAAATGAATGGTAGAGCTATTCAGGCGGAGTGTGGTGGTGCAGTGGAGAATTAGGATGTACGCAATGCAATGCTACAATAGCGGGATATTTTGATCGAGGACAATATTACGGAAGAGTAAATGGACTAGAATATGTGGGAGAGTCGATGAAGTGAAGTGTATGTAAGGAATAAATGAAGACTCTTAGAGAAATTTTTGTTATTTGAAAGGTGAAAAGGTAAACTTAGGTATTGCTATTGAAATTTGTTAAATTAATAACATGTTATTTAATTGTTATATTAATAATTGTTCTTTTCAGTTTGCAAACAATAGTACGCAAAGTTTCTTTTGTTATCATTACGAATAAAATGTTCTCATATTTTGAAATTGAACGTGTTTTGATTTAATACGTCGGTAAGTTCAAATCTACGGTGTATGCCATAGAATCATCAACCCTAAACAAATAATTAAATGGACAACTTTATTTTCCCCCATTAACTAAATTTATTAATGGAAAAGTAAAAATCATCTCAATTTCCAAGGATCGTGAAAGCGCGAGCGCTACAAACGATACTGCGCATGCGCAATGCAGCCTTCTCATCGGTTCTCCCAAAGCCAGCAATTTTATTTATTTTTGTATCTATTTTACGACGAAAAACAGTTAAAACTGTGTATGACCTATTACAGGGAGAAGTAAATTCTGGGCACGTTTACAAAATTCTGTGATCCCTACACTAAGTCATATACTACTTGAATTTTGAATTAATTTTAAAAAACGCTCCCGTGTAATAAAATCTATTTTCAAAGATAACTCAGCAATAAATTTTGGACTATTGTCCATCATGGCCTTCGTCAAGGAATAATACTTCCAGCCGCGAGAAAATGGAAACGATAATTTGAATAACTATATTTACCACTGAATTCTAGAAGACGTGCACAGATAACGAAGTTACATTTGTGTCCAGAAGCAAAACAAGGGGCCATCTCAGCATTTGCTCAAAGGATCAGGGAAACTGGACGAAAAACCTGATCGAGATGGGGGTCATTGACCCAGAAGCAGCGATACAATATTTGTCACATATTGTTTAGAATTATACAGCCCAAACGGTAAATAATACATTACATATCACTGTTAAAATTAATGTTACTTTACTTGTGATGCTCAGAATAGTCTCTAGTTGAATAGAAACAGTTATGCAGCAGAAACAATTTCACTTTCGATATAAACTTTTCTATTGAATTTAATCGTTTAATGTCATCTGGCAAAGTGTTGTAAAATAATGTACATGTATTGTATGTGAATATTTTGTATTAAGCTGCTGATACTGTCACCTGATGAATATGATTAGTACGTCGAGTGTTATAGTAATAGACATCGGCATTTTCTGAAAATATATTCTCGCCCTTAAGCAAGTCATTTTTGACACAAACCACTGATTCGTTAATCAACAGACAAGGTAATGGTAATATGCTAGAGATTGTAATCGCTCAGCAGTCTGTTGTGACTTCGTTAGTACAGTCGACTCCGGTTACAGTGAACTCTGATATAGTGAACTAAAGTCACTGGTCCCGTTTCGCTTCCATTACAAATAAGCATAAGAAGATTCGGTCATAGTGAACCCGAACCTCAGCTATTGTGAACGTTGTAAATAAGTCCTGGAAATTACTTGGATCTCGTATGTTATTAGGCGATTGAAAGGGTCTTGGGAGAGGGCCGGAGTTCCAACAGAGCAAGAGCCATTGAAAGGTTCCAAGACTGCATTACGATACTGCATACTTTGGAGGTCAATGCGGAATCAACTATGGAGAGAGCACAAAATCTGAAGAAGGATCTACAGAAATCACAAATGAAAAACGTACAAAGCAAATAATTGGAAAAAATTGATTTTAAGTGCAAATAAAGATACAGAAATTATCAGTTAGTGCTGTTAATGTATTTTGCTGTTTATTAAGAAAATCAATTCTTGCGGTGAAATTCCATTAATTTTGACATCGGATATGGTGAACTAAACATGCTACTCCCTAGAAGTTCACTATAACCGGAGTTTTTGTTTCATTTGTTTTCTTGTGCGCTTCTTCCCACGAAATGTAAATGTATGCCGAGGCAGGCCGTGGAAAACCTACCAAGTGAATGATTCTGAGAGCGCGGGCATTCTGCCTCTTGTGACGAGAGAAATCGAGCGAAGAGGCGACATCGCCAGAAGACTTCAATAGGGCTTTTCTGCTCGCCCTAGCGGGCAGCAATCGACTACAATCTGATCTGCGCATGCGCAGATGCACAAATGTGATGCGAAACCTTAACTGCGCACGCGCCGAAGATCAATAGCGCTTTCGACTGTTCTAACATTCGAGAGTGCAAAAAATCTCTATTATTTCTAAACTTCGATTCAACAACCATCGATGTTTTTAAAACTGCGTTAATGACGATTGAAGTTCATGCGAGAGGGATTTAATTTGAAACTGATCTTGTTTGTTAACTTTTAACCAAGGTTTCGCTGACCGAACTAAGAAAGAAAATCAGGAAAATTAATAAAACTTGGAATGTGATTCGGTAATTAAAAAAATAACATAAGCTTGTATACTGACGAAACCTATATTTTATTTATTTTTCACCCTTCATCACTTTGGTCAGAACAATATTCAATTTTTGGATATCTGAATTTATTATAAAATTTTATAATAGACATTTCTTCGTCGAAAATATCGAACACATAAAATATATGTTTTTTTTAACGTCGGTTTAAGAAAATCGTTGCCTTATACACCGAAGATAATAATTCAATTTTATTAAAAAATTGTTCCCTCAACCAATGAATTGTCTTTGATCAAATTTAATTATTAAACTACATTTTGTTACTCAGCTCAATACATGGTCACAACTCCAACTTTACTGTTGCGGACCATATTTCCGCGCATAATTGCGTCCCCCAAAAGGTGACAGGGTGAAGACAACGCTTTTATAAAAACACGGATTAATAGATTGATTGTTTTTTTCGTGTTTCCGGGCGCGTCAACTGCTCTGGTCATGAGTGCCATTAGTGTAGTGCATGTTTTTTCTCGGGAAATGGCGGTCATCTTCCCCCGCTGGATGGCGAGATCCGCCGCCGACCTACCGTCGGCTAGTGGGGTTACCCCCTAACCAGGACTCTCTCACTAGCGGGGCACCGCCCCAGCCGGGACAAGCTCTAAGCTCCCGACCGATCTCCCGGAGTATGTGGTAGTGTAGTGCATGTTAGTGTGAGTGTGTAAGGGGAGAGGATAGGACAAGGAAGACGAAGGACAGATCGCGCGCGGTCCGTGGCCCGTTTGTTACGGTACTGTTCCGGCATTCGCCTGGTGTTGGTCGGAGAAAGCACGGAAAACTACTGATCAGAGCAGCCGGCCGCTGGAATTCTCCTCCAGACAGCGACTGAATTCGACCTAGCTGGAAAGCTAGTGTCGAATATCCTGCCACCGTGAGGACTCGAACCTAGAACCTCCCGGTCAGAGGCGCTGCTGTGACATCAGTTGATGCACTGAGCTACCGCTCCCGGTATACAAACACGGCCATCGATGTCGCGTCCGCCGAGTCGAGTGCGCCGCTGCTCGGAGCGGCGGTGCAGGCACAGGCGGCGCTGTGACGCAACTTCCGCTCCCCGCGCAAGGCAATTGCCGCGCCGATGGACTCGGCCTTGACCCGCTCCCCGCCACGCCCCGCCCCCCTCCTCGCGCTCCGCTCCATTCACACGCACCGGCGCGGCCGCGCAACGCACCGCGCGTGCGTTTGCGTACGCGGGATCGCGTCGGCGGACGCCGACCTGACAACTGCGACGGCTCTCGGCTGGCCCGGTGACCGTCCACGGCTGTGCTGCCGGCGACCGTCTTGTCGTGGCCTTCCTCAGGGCTGCTCTGCCAACGTTTGCCCGCGTCACCCGGACACAGCCGAGATCACTCGCATGGCTGACGGCGGAAGCCCACGACTTCACCCAACAATTGCAAGTTTTCCTAAGCTGTTTTTATTTATTTTGATGACACAAACAGTCAAAAACTGTGTGACGTGCTACGGGGAGAAGTGTATTCAGTGCACGTTTACTAAATTCTGTGATTCCTACCCTTAACATATACAAGTTGAATTATGAATACAGAAAATAATGAACGTATTTGGCAAGAATTCTTTACAACATATTGGCTCCGAAGTAATAAAATCTATCTTCAAAGGCAATTCAGCTATAAATCCTCATGTTCTTCGTCAAGGAAAATACTTCTGCCGCGTCAGCATAGATAACAATATTTTAAATAACTTATATTTCCACTCATCTTCAAAAGAAGTTTAGAGATAATGAAGTTATATTTATGACGACAGCTTAGAGTCGTTAACAGTTTATAGTTTACAGAAGTAACAGTTTTGCCAACAGAACGGCGAGTGAGGAGCGTCACAACGCCAATCAATAGGGTGAATGTGGTAGAGATTGTGAAAGACGACAGGAGATGTTTACAACATTAGTTTCTACTAAAAATGTTTTACATATACACGATGTTTTATGTAAATCCCAATGGCTGCAGTCTCCAACTTAATTTGCAAATGTATGGGAAAGTATGCGTTGGACGGACACGGGGATGTTTCACGTCAATCGCCTAGGCCGGAGCCCCGTCGTGAAATTCGACACGCGTACTGAAGCGTCTCTGAGCCTTACAATAAACGTTTGGAATTAGTATGAACAGTCACCGTGGGGACTGGATCCCTAGCACCTCGTGGTGAGAGGTCTGCCTCTGAGCGAACTCAGCCATTCACAGGCAACAAATCCTGAGAACGCTCCCGATAACTTTTCCCTCATTTGAACATCGCGAAGTGTGGAAATGACAGGTGAGGTGCGTATTACATAGAGGACTTGGAACGAGCCAGCGCGTTGTGAAGTGAAGTGAAGTGTTGTGAAGTTAAGTGAAGTGTAATTAAAAAATCGTGTAGTCTTGTATTTAGTAGTTTATAATTACTATGCAGCTCAGCCATAAAATGTAGTTAATGCAATTATTGTTAGTATATTATTATTATTATTATTATTATTATTATTATTATTATTATTATGTCTTAAAATAATTTAAAGTTACATTGTGTTAATATTCCCAATTGTAATATGTAAATTGTGAGTGCTCTGCCACCAGGTTGTATTAACCTACCTGCAGAAATAATAAATAACTATCTATCTGTCTACATAGAAATGGATGCGTTCCGTCCGCAGGGGGCCATCGAGAAGTGAAGTGGGGAGGGGTGGGAGCTCCCCTCCCCTTTCTACACCACTTCATGGCTCGCACTTCACTCCCAGCCCTCGCCCAACACATCCACCCTCTCCACACCTCAAATCAACGAGGAAGAGGCAGCTGCAATGTGTTATCGCGGTGAAGCGTAAAATATTTATTATACTAGTTCAAGTGTAATGTTTATACGTATATGTTTTTGTAACTGTATGTATTGGTTACTGTAAATAATGTAAATAATGTTTGGTGTTAGATTAAGTCAGGATGTAAGACAAAGTAGATTTAGATTAGTTTGTAAGCATCTAGTTTGTAAGCTAGGCCATAACTTAGCTATGTAAATAGAATTTAAGAATAAATATAATACGGAAGCTCAGGGCGCAACTTGACAATTCTCCAGAGGGCGTCATGCAATACTTCAGAGCGTCAGAATTATGTTCATAATAATACAGATTTACGACCCCGGGTTCATTTAAGGGTCGTTAATCCAAATTATATCACTACCGTACTCGTCATATTGATTATTACACGTTATGCGAGTACTGTGTTGCTGATGTATTAATTACGGTGAACTTTGGAGACGTTTCTTCTTTAAATTGGGATGATGAATGCCGGATTGAAACCTTTATCTTTTTATTTCCCAGTATAAAGTCGATGGGACTTACGACTATCTACGGACAAGCTCTTTAATTCTAGAATGAAACGAAGACCATTCACGCTTCCCAAGAATGAATATCAAGAATTCTCACGGGAATGTTCACTTCTCCGATTTAGTTGATTTGGATCCTTCGATTTAAGCATTGCAACATGCAATCGTGACTGATTAATTGAATCCCCAATAAGGACACATTAATACTTTTCCTGCAGAGGACACTAAACTCTCTAGAAAGGGGAGGACTCCAAGATCTCATACTTCCCTCGAGCGAAAGAACTGCTCGAAAACTGTATGCATCACAGTTTCACGCTTATTTCGTGTGAAATCAGTCACACTTTCACGCAAATGGGTGATATAAAATACTCCTTCAATTGGAATGAAAAAATTTCGTCCACGGGAGGACTGAACCAGCGGGACTATTCTCATTCGTTCTTCGAGAAAGGCACAATTGGTGCAGTCTCCTCATTGACGATGAAAGATATTGCGCAGGTGAATGGATTGTTCAAATTAGGTAACTTTTGTGTAAAATATGAAAGGCAATTATCTTAAGACCACGTCTCAAGGCCATGTGACGGTGTTGCAGAACACTAACCAATTCCCTTTAATAGATAAAAAATTGTTTCAAAATTCAAGAGAGTTTGCCTTTAACTCTCTAATCAAAATCTGGTGAAGTGCTTAACAAATGCGGAAATCGGGCTTGATTTTTCTTTACATACGCGCCAACATCTAGAGCAGTTTGGGATATGCGTTTTTCAACGAGAAAGTTTGATGGCATGTAGAGCACGGGAATTCGTGTTATGGCGTGAATCGAAATGGCGGCAAATCGGTCGTGAACAAGTAAAATTATTGTAAAGTTCATATATTTATAATTGATAAGATAAACATATATAGTATAGAAACTAAAGAACAAAGTAAACGAACACGGAATTACAAATAAAGCACTTAATTACTTCATGAAATATAACAAATTTTTATTAAGTAAAATTGTAGTTGCAGTTCTTATCAATTCCATGTGGATGTATCAAGGAATTAGCATATGCTTGTAATAGTAAGTAATATATTCTTGGAGGCGGGGTAGAAATTTTTTGGCTGGAAAACATAGGAATTGCTGGACTGTCTCCTGACCGTTACCGCATAATGCCAGACTGATACCGGCAAAGCCGTCAAAAGCCGGCTCACTTAATAAATCTAATTTGGCAAAGATTACTTCTATTATTTAATCCTCAAACGTACACTTTGATTAAAACATTAAGTTCACTGACTCTTGATCAGCAGTGACGCCGCCATTCAATCGGAGGCTTGAACGTCACTGCTGTGACGTTCAAAGAATACTTAGAAAAGGCAGTGGAAAATCAAGGGAATTAGGGTACACGTCTCTGGTACGTCCGATATTAGAATTTGGCTTCATATGTTGGGACCCTTATCGATTAGGGCAAATAAAATCTCTCGAGAAAGTACAAAAATATGCTGCAAAATTTGTTAGGAGAGGACGTTCAAATTCTGAATTTATATCGTGGGAACCTTTGGAAAAACGCAGAGAGAAATCGCGCCTTTGTGCATTATTCAAATCAATAAGAGGGAATCGTCCGTGGGGTGAAGTACGGGAAAGACTATCAAAACCAACATACGTCGCGCGTAAGGATCATGGTTTCAAAATTCGGCAAAGAAAACAGAGAACAGATGTAGGTAAATTCTCATTTGTAAACAGAACGATACAAAATTGGAACAAATTACCTGCAGCAGTGCTGGAGACTTTCCCTCAGAATGTCAAAAATTTTAAAATTAGACTAAGTAAATATGGTTAATAGATTAATTTTGTAAAATTGTATTTGGTAACATGTAAATATTTTAATGTTGTTTGATGTTTGTTTTGGGTATTTTTAGTAATTCCTTAGAAAACGCTACCACCGGAAGTATTCTATGTAATCCTAAGTAGCTAAATAAATATTCTATTCTATTCTAAAGTATAGTGACGTCTCTATTGTAACGTTCAAACTCCCGATTAGAAGACAGCATCAGAGCTGATCAAGTGTCGACGGACTTCATGTTTTAATCGAAGTATGGGAATCCACAGTGTGGTTGCAGCCGTGGAAGAAAGAGGTGGGTGAACTATTGCGCATCTTATCCGACATCAACCAATGAACTCCAAGCGCCAGTATGCATCCCAATATTAGCGGCAATTTTAAATGCAGCCAGATACCAAAATTATCACTTGTTACAATCGAAACGGATTGTCATTTTAAACCACCTTCAAAATATTTCTCAACACTACTCGCTCTCCAGGCAGCATGGCGGCCAGCGTCTGGTCTGGCTCATCAAACGAAGCGCCCGCCCTGCGGTCACGTGGTTCGTGACGCGAACCGGAGCTGCGCAGAACGAGCAGAAATCGGCGCGCCCGGAGGAGCCCACCCGCATCTTTCCACCGTGGTTGCAGCGAAGCACTCGGAGCCCACTGTGCGGCGGCCTCCCCTCCGTCCGTCGCTCTGCGCAGGCGCACGGCGGATGGAGGGGGGAGGGGAGGAGAGGAGAGGGGAGGGGGCGGGCAGACGGACGGCGACCCACTGCCTGCGCACCACGCCGGCACGCGCGACGCGGACACGAGTTGAGATTTCGTAACAGGCGCCGCGCCGTGCGCCTCTCAGCGGCTGCCTGCAGCCGAGGCGATTTTTACACAGCTGCCCGTGACATTTCATCAGCTGTTACGGTGGCATTCGATCGGAACCTCACACATCACTATGGTGGCGTCCAATCTTCCCGTTGGATGACACCGTCACAGCTGATTTACTTACAGTTACATTTACTCACAGAGCTGCCCGTTATATTTCATCCGCTGTTACGGTGCCATCCAATCGGGACCTTACACGTCACAATAGTGGCGTTCAACCTTCCCTTTGGATGACGCCGTAACAGCTGAATTACTTCACAGGCAGCGATGTAAAAATCACAGTTATAGTCTTACTCTTGTACACACGTTAACACACTGCTCACGGTACACTAAAAAAAGGCAAGTTAATCCATGCTCTTCATAAATTCAATATGCCCTGACAATAAACTTGGAAAAGTAGGCATGTACTGGCGGCGGCGTTTGGAGCAGAAGTGCTAGTAAGTGAATGAATGAATGAATGCCTTATTTTACGTGGCGAGACTCAGGCCACGAGACCTGCTCTTCCGTCTGACCACGCAAATTTCATTACGCCCCTTTCACCTCCTAGGGGAGAAAGAAGATATTACTCGGGCGACGAAACAGGCAATTTTAATTTGGCTCAGAGGCTTCATGTTTTACATGCAGTAAATCTACTACACGAGACAGCCGGCTTTACTTCCCCTCCGAAGGGAGTTGTACAAAGGATTGTTTCACCCTTAACAATCCACGGCTTCGATCGGGTTTGAACCTGCGAACTTGGGTATAACAGCCCGATACGCTAACCATTACACCATCGCCGCCGCAAAAATGGTAAGTGTTGCATTTATCATAAGGGTTGCGCTCTCCGTTAGATATGGAAGTGCAGTCTCGCAGGAATTAATTTATTTATTTTACATCAAAAAACAGCTAGAAACTGTGTGGCGTGCTACGGAGAGAAGTATATTCTGTGCACGTTTTCATAATTCTGTGATTTCTACCCTAAATTGAATCATGAATACAAAAAGAAATGAGCGGTTTTGGCAAGGATTCGTTCCGATGTAAAAAAATATTTTTAAGGGCAAATATCAACTACAGATTTTGGTTCTCATCCCCCATCACGTCCTTCGTGAAGGACCGACGCAGCCACATGGAGAACGATAATTTGAATAACTCTATTTCCCACTGAACTCTATAAGACGTGCACAGATAGTGAAGTTACATTTACGTCCAGAAGCAAAACAAGAGATCATCTCAGCATTTGTTTAAAGGATCCGGGAAACTGGACGAAAAACCACCTGATCGAGATAAGGGCCATTGACACACAAGCTGAGGTACAATCCCTACAGTGACGTTGAAGCTCCCGATTGGATGATAGCGTCACAGCTGACTAATTGTCAAAGGACTTAAAGTTTCAATCGAGGTGTACCCGCCAGAGAGGAAGCCTATTCATAATATTCATTTCCAACACATTTTTTACTAATTCGGGGAGGCCCACTCATTTCTTGGAACAAATTTCCCTATTTCCGATTTACTAGGGCATTTTTAATTTTTTTCTTGATAAGATTTGTAATTTCATACATTTAAAGAAAATATTAAAGGTATCCAGTTATAATTGGTCTGCTCATTGTCTTCGCTGCGACAAAGTACACATTAACAATATTTTCTCACCAAATAAATATTGAGCACAAAATAACGCCGTACTAATGTTCTCAAGGATTATAATCTAGTTTCTAACCCTCTCAAAATTGTAATTTCTTTGGTTCAGGTTTTAAGGTTGGTTCAGGAATTGTAATTTCTGCCATACTAAAAATTCATTTAAATCTCAAAACGTACAATTCGAACAATTGAAACGAAGCGTCTGTGATGCAAAATCTGCGTTTTTTCCACACCCACGAACATTACTAATTTCTAACTTTTACAAATGAAACATGAGTAAGTTTAACTGTTAGAGTACTTGAAGCACTTTATACAGAAATGGAAGAATATTTCCCACGTGCTTGTCACCAACTTCTTTGTTGTTCCATTCCTACTTATGGAAAACATATCAAGTGTCAAGTCGGAATTTCATTGAACAGGCATGTTCAATTGTTATCGAAGCAACTGTCGCTCACAGAGGAGTCATATTTCTGAAAACAGTGACACCCGATACAGAGACGTGATTTGCACTTGAGTGGACTCATTGAAAACTCCATCCTATTGAAAGACGCGTGCGAGCGGAAGAGCTTAATGAAAGGTGACCACATCCAAAGCTGGAGAAACACCATTAATTTTTTTTATTTTTTAAAAATAGTTTTTATTATCCTTGTTCGACATTATGATGCCTTTCAAAGGTTATGTTACATAGAACACACAATTTTTTAACTACATTTCATCACACTTGTACAATGTTTGAAGACAATAATATTGACAATATACAATAACTAACAACTAATGATACCCAGGAAGGGTCCTTCAGAAAAATGCATGCAATATTTGGATTAAAAACATAAATATTTAATTTAGAAATGTTGGAACCTGCTTTACAGCTAATTAAGGAGGATGTAGTAGGTCTTTAAAATATCTTGATTTGATTCGTGGAAAAATATTGCTTGATTTACCTAGAGTGTACAAAGGGGTGGCTGGGGAAGATGAAAGAGAAGAGTAGAAATTGGAAGAAAGTTTGAAAATCCAAGTTTTCAGAGGTTCTATAGATAATTCTTTTAAATTTGAACATTTCTGATATACCATGGAGCTTTTAAAACATTTCTTAAAAAAATATTTTGCAATACTTCTAGTTTTTGAAGGTTGCTTTTAGCGACACCTCCACAAATTGGGCAGGCGTAGGTCAGTGAAGGTCGTATAATGTATTTAAATATTATTAATGCTGAGTCTATTGATACTTTTGATTTTCTATTTAAGAATGGATACAATTTTAATATTTTTATGTGTGTGTTATTAGCTATTGATGTTATGTGGATTCCAGGTTAATTTGGTATCTATTTTAAGTCCAAGATATTTAACAGGAGTGTCATTTGGAAGACATTTAACTGCATGGTTATTAATTATTAAGGGATAAGTAGGAAGAATCCGTTTTAAGGAGTCATTAAAATGAACATTGTGTTTATCAATAGGCGGCAACTTCCGGAAGCGATTAGATAACGCCGCCCAGTTCTTACTCTTTACTGCCCGGAAGCGGAAAAGGCGGAGGAAAGACGCATGGCCAGTGCAAGATCCACCGAATCGATGGAACAGACTGCGCAGGAGCTAGACAATTTTGAGTCAGGGGCAATGCTGAAACGCAGCCCCCCCCCCCGAAAAAACTGTGAAAGTTGTATCAAGAAACTTTAAGAGTTATTTAATTTCTACAAATAACAAAAATTCCGTTTAAACCATAAAAAAGTTTTTGGAACTATATTGTTAAAAAGTTTTAAGTATTTGTTGATCAGATAATACAGTTTTCACGGAGAGCTTAAACCGCTAAAAAATGTGACAAATAAAATCATTTGACGTTAAATACACGAAATCATAAATATGAATTTCAGTAGTATCTCTGATAGATGACAGCGTCATTGTTAGCGTCATTTGAGCTCAAATGTTGACGTCATTTGATTCATTTCATAAAGCCATTCCTTGTAAATAATCTTTATAATTAACTATTTAAGGTAAAACCTTAATTGAAAATTTTATGAAATATCAGACTGCTGTACCGCGACATACAATTACGATAACGATTTTCTCGAGTACAAATTTCATTTTCTTTTTTCTTTTTTTTTTTTTTTTTTCACTTGTTTCTTCCCCATCATCCGGCCCCTTGCCTCGCGGGGCCCGAGGCGATTGCCCGGCCTGTCCGTGCCTAGCGCCAGCACTGGGAGCAGCAACCGAAATGAGCAGTGCGTGCCACGCACAGTGACCAACGCAGGGCAAGCGCTGGAACGAAAATACATCGACAATAAACATCGATGTTCAAAAGTAAACCATCGAAGTTTTGACCAAAAAGCATTGATTTTTTTAAGGGAGTTTTGTAACATCTAACATTACGTTCGGGGTCAACAATTTGGCAATTCAAAGCGGCCGTATTTATTAATTTATAATTCAGATTAAACTGAAAATGAAGAGCAAGGGACCAACCAACACAAACTGGCAAGGGACCTTCTAACACAAACTGGCACTGGTACGATCAGTTATTATTCAATTTTTTAACTTTTACAAAATTGTGATTACGGGAATTTTCCATTCTCAAACTATCAAAAAATCTTCTCATATTGATTTCCTTTTCTCATAACGTACGTTTTAAAATGCTGCCTTATTTATTTCAAAACGAGATCTAGAATTCTAAGTCTTAATCACTCGCTCCACTTTAACTTAAGTCTCGCCAATATGGTTTAAAGTACCCCATATTGATGTATTTCGCCTTGAAACATTTCAAAATAAATCTATCCGTAAAATCACATCGCCCCAGGTTTGTTCGAAATAACCAACTTAACCGCGATGTTTGCATTCAGTTCCTCATATCAGATATAAGAAAGTTAAACCTCAACTACTTCCCCAAAGTCTTACTTCGGCCCCAAATGTAGGGACCACTAGAAGAAAATCATTCTCATCCTCCCTATGAAGCCATAAAATAATACACTCTCTCCCATGTAACCCACACTACCACCGTCCAATTGGATATAGCTTCAAACGAAAATAGTGGATAAAATATAGTGGATATATAGTGTCGATAGTGGATATATGGTGTCGCTCTGAAACCATATGTAAGGTCTTATAAGTAACTAATTAATAAAAATTAATTTACATGCACACAGTGAATGATTGTGACAAAATAAGTGACGGTTCTACGTGTGGGATTGGAGAATACATAACAGTGAAACTTAATTCAACCCAGAAAGAGGCACACGTAGTGGAAGGCGAAAGGTTGAAAGTTAATTCATGTAAATAAACTGCCCAGGCCCGCGCCGCAGAAATCTTATCAATTTGCCCAATAAAATAAGTCACAGTCAAACGTTCCACCACCACAACGTGATTAACACAAGCTGGAAAAGCATTCACTAAAAGTGACGGAGGCAAACGCAACTTTGCCAATCACTTGCTCTTTCACACTGTGGATTTACGAGCCGTGGAACAACCGATCAATCTGGTTCACGACACAACCACTGAATTATGAACGGCATCACTTCGACCAAGTCAAGCTGAATTTAACCTTTCTTTACTCCTGAAGTGGCAAGTAATTCCTTGCCCACGCACGTCCATGACTTAAGGTACACCAGGAAAAGCGTGCGGCGGTGAGTGTTCCTACACTGTATATCGCATACATTTTGCTGCCCATAGATAAAACTGCATGCAGGAACATGCGGTTTATTATTCGTCATAAAAATGCAATATATTCATGAGAGAAAATAGAACAGCTATGTGGTTAAATTTCTACGTATTAAAAAGGTAATTTTACACGTAAAAGCCTGGATATTTTTCTGTGACTCGCGTTTGAGTACACGTATGTACATACATGAGCTGCACACTTTGAGTAATTTCTGAGTAATAACAATAAGAT
Source organism: Teleogryllus occipitalis (assembly GCA_011170035.1). NCBI lineage: Eukaryota > Metazoa > Arthropoda > Insecta > Orthoptera > Gryllidae > Teleogryllus > Teleogryllus occipitalis. The sequence goes on from BLKR01004004.1 coordinate 19,089, forward strand.
GAACAGTTTCGTGATGCCATCCACTAGTTTCTTTCTTCCTTTCTTTTTATTTTCCATTCCTAGCATCGAAAAGCGCTTGAATCATTGAAACATAAGATACATCCACAAGATAACCGCCTCATTTATTATACCCAGACATCTCAAAAAAACAACTATCAATTGCGTCTCTTGTTGTCAGACTATTGATTAGGCTTTGGCATGAAATGTCGTTCTTTAAATCGGAATGGAAAACTCTGCAGAGTATGAACTGAACATAGGTTTTTGTACTCGTAGCCACTGTATGAGAATCGTAGGTAGAATCATCGTCTGGAGACAGTCAGATGGCTCCCAAAGGGCCGAGAAGGCTAGAGGAGCAGTCACGGCAGTGAGCTCCCACAATTCATCCAATATGTATGCTTTTATGCACCCAAAACTATCAAATATGCACTAAAAGATGTCCTTTAAAGAACCCGAGAAACCTGTGCACGCTGAAAGGAGAAGTCATTTTCAGTTTCGCTTCCGATTTCTTAAAAAATTTCGGGAAACTCCATTGTGACGTGATGATTGGAGGCAGTACAAGTCGTCTGCAAAAGTTTATCGGCGTTACCAACATTCAAGCTGGACGAGTCGGAATGTATTGCTCGATTGTATTCGTTTGCTGACTTTAGTAAACACACTACTATTTATTAACTAATTATTTCTTGACGTTTCGACCCAGATTGAGGACATTTTCAAAATTCTATTGTCCAGGTTTGTTGAAAACACATCATAAACAATCAGTAAGGCATTTTAATAAAAAGTCACTGTTATAAAAAAAATCTTGTCAAGTATATATTGTCGTGATCACTACAAAAGACCCCAAACCTGGGTCGAAACATCAAGAAATAAACGACTAAATAAAAAAAATAGTGTCTGTATTTTACGGTCAGAAAACCAACACACCTAAGTAAACATGATAACAGACGTTAATATGCTCCTTAAAACGTATTTCTCGAAATTAACGCGGTCCCCAAAGCAATATCTTGTGCAAAGAAAATTGATAATTGCTACAATAAATTTCGTAAGTACAAATATACTTTACGAAATTGAAAATTAAACTTACAGATGGAATTAATCATGTGTAACGAAACTTTCAGAAAAAATATGCAGAAGTACGAAGAAATCGCAGAAACACGCAAAATATACATTATACGTAGCATAAAAGAGAATGTTTGGAATTTCGGTGTTTCAAACACACCAAAAGAGCATGATTTCTCACTGTACAGAAAACATTAGCATCTGCATAGAAATCCCATCCGTACGTTTAGCGTCAACACCGAAGACAAAACTAGCACACCAAACTCCGCTACAATCATACCCCGATCAAAGACTGCACACGACGTGAAATCTAACGGCCGAGGAGTAGTAGGTCACGCGAGAGAAAGAAAAAGGAAGAGAGAGAGAGAGATGGAGAGGCGGAACGAAGGGAAGAAAGCAACGCGAAGCAAAAGGGGCAAATGGAGTGCCTGCCCTCTGACAAAAAAGATAACGGCGAGTGCGCGGTGAGAGGCGAGGCGAGCACTTCCAAGGAAGCACAGCACCCGTTGGGACCTCTCTGCGATTACCATTTCTCTGCACTTGACGCTGCCATCCACTCGCGAGTTTCGATTCCAAACACTGAAGCCTGGAGGAAAATTCGGCTGCTCAGATGGGGAGTTTTCCGGGGTTTCACTCATTAATACCAGGCGAATGCCGAAGCAGACCCAAACAAAACGGGAATGCCGGAGCAGTACCCTAACAAACGGACCACGCACCGCGCTCGATCTTCCCTTCCTTTTCCTTGTGCTATCCTCTCCCATTACACACACACTTGCACTACTACATATTCCGGGAGACCGGTCGGGAGCTTAGAGCTTGTCCCGGCTGGGGCGGTGCCCCGCTGGTGGGAGAGTCCTGGTTAGGGGGAAACCCCACTAGCCGACGGGAGGTCGGCGCCGGATCTCGCCATCCAGCGGGTGAAGATCACCGCCTTCTCCCAAGAAAAAACATGCACTACACTAACGGGACTAATGACCGAAGCAGTTGACGCGCCCGGAAACACGAAAAAATCAATCAAAACCAAACAAAACGGGGAACGGACCGCGCACTATACACTTCCTCTTTCTCTACCCTCATACACACACTTCCACACACTACACACGCTATTGCAGAAATGGGAGCTTACAGCTTGTCCCTACTCGGTGTCCCTGAGGAAGAAATACCTGGAGGTGGGAAAACCCCGGGAGCCGACCTGCATGTCAGCGCCAAATGTGGAGGAGTACCACCATCTCCCAGAATAATACGTTCGCTACCCTAAGGAGACCCTTGACCGCAGCAGTTGAGCGCGGAAAAATCAATCATAAATGGAAGTGGGGAGCAGTGACTCCTGTCCTCATTCACCGAGTTTGGAGAAATTTGAATGGAAGAATAGAGGTCTATCGCTCAAATGTGAATCGCCCCACATCCCCATTCACCCCAGACTACGTTAGAAGGCGCACCTATTCCTTCGGTCGGCGTTTTGGGAGGGTCCGAGGAGACAACGTAATTGAGCTTCCATTTATGATACTACAAATAGATGTTCTGGCACTAATCCAAAGAAAAGCTCTTTCGCAGGCGAACGTGGCAGAATCACGGAACCCAACTAAACGAGAAATCAGATTCAATAAATTACGAATATTCAATTCAGCTCCGCTCAAAAATCTAAGCTTTCCTTACTCGTTGTACCTGACGAAAACCATTCAAAAGTAAGACAAAAAGAACCTTAAAGGCACGGACAGCCGCGCTCTTCCTGGAAGTCAGGAGGAAAACCAAACGGGAAGCGCATGCACAAGTGGGGAGGCAGTTATTGCACGCGCACCTCTTCTTCAGCCCCCTCCCCCCAACTCCCTTGCCAACATAAATGATAGCAACGAGCGTTGGGCAGAAAATCTGATAACCGGGAACCTTCGCTCCGGTGTAATAGAAATATTTTGCTTCCAAAAACGAACTACAAATTTGATACAAAATTTCTGTCAAAACCACCAAACTTCTCTCTCCTCTCGCAACTAGCGAAGTGAGGGCTCAAGACAACGTGCGCGGATATTACAACGGGGATGCGTTCACTCGAGAGAGAATTGAGTGCGGACGGGGCGAACGGGACGGAAGGGTCGGACGGGTCGGACGGGACGAACGGGTCGGACGGGACGGACAGGGTGGAGGGGTCGGACGGATCGGACATGACGGACGGGACGGGACGGGACGAACGAGTCGGACGGGACGGGACGAACGAGTCGGACGGGACGAACGAGTCGGACGGGACGAACGAGTCGGACGGGACGAACGAGTCGGACGGGACGAACGAGTCGGACGGGACGAACGGGTCGGACGGGAAGAACGGGTCAGACGGGAAGAACGGGTCGGGCGGGAAGAACGGGTCGGGCGGGAAGAACGGGTCGGACGGGACGAACGGGTCAGACGGGACGAACGGGTCGGACGGGACGAACGGGTCGGACGGGACGAACGGGCCGGACGGGTCGGACGGGTCGGACGGGACGGACGGGGTGGAGGGGTCGGACATGACGGACGGGACGGGAGGGACGGTCGGGTGGGCGGAAGGTTGGGAGGGAGCGCGGGGGACTGGTGCAGTGGCCTTTCACTAGGCCACAGTCGACCCTATCGCCTCGCCTCATCTCCGCTGGCCCCGCCCCGCTCCACAAGCACTCGGTCATGCCCCTTCAGCAACCCCGCTGGAAGTTTTGAAACCATTACAAGAAAAATAATTCAAACTCACTACTTATTAAGACAATATTAAGATAACGATGGATTTTAAATGAAGTGCCGTTGGTTTCTTTATGATTGTTTCTTATCGTGACACTAGTCCTACGTTATTCAATAAAACAACTAAAGTTCATTTCTTACTTCAAAATTGTGAAAATGTTTACTACTGAAAAAATACTTTTTCTGGTTTAAAAACCTGGTACAAACGTGACTATAATTTAATAATTAGTAAATGGAATAACTATTTCAACACTGTTCAACCAACACGTAAGGCAGTCTACAATTCACGAAAATGTTTTGAGGGTATTATGAATGCAGACGACTGTCCGAGGTCATGTAGGCCATCTAGAAGTATTAAAACAAAGCTGAACATTTTAAAGCGGTTGCCGAGAGTCTTCAAAAATCTACACGTACGCTATCTTGTGAGCATAATGTAGCAAGAACGTCAGTTTACAGAATTTTACATGAAGCGTAATTGAAGAATTACGTATCTCGTCTTGTACACGGCCTATCGGAGGATGACACTGATCATATAATTCAATTTTGCGAGATTATGCTACATGAAATGAAAGAACACGACGAAGCACTGTTTTCTATGACAATTTGGGATGATGAAACTACATTCAAATTAACAGGCCACGCCAATAGGCGTAAATTTACCTACTGGTTTACAGAAAACCATAGAATTGTTTTCGAGAAGCAGCTGAATTAACTTGGTGTTTTTGGACCATGGTGTTTAGACGGAACAGTCACTGATGAGAAATATCTGGAAATGTTGGCTTCCTATGTCATCCCAGGGTTACAAATGAATTATCACAATTTCAAATTACCGTGCTTTCAACATTATGGTGCTCATCATTTTATCCATTCCATGTGCGAAACTACGTTGATGGGTCTTTTCATGGTAGAGTTATAGGATGGCGAGGCTCAATAGAAATGCCACCTGGATGTTACAAAAATCTATTTTTTTTTTCAGCCCTTACACCAGTCGCTCCAGACTTACAGCAATCGATTCTTTTTTGGGGAGCTACGCAAAAGATAAAGTCTATGGTCCAAAACCGCAAACATTGAGTACTTAATTGAAGGTATTCAAAATGCTTTTAAAAAAATCGATGCAAACACAAGATTGTACGAAGTCCCAGATCGATTGTGGAAATGTAATGAAAGCGATAAAAAGCAATTTGAGAAACAATGTTATAAATAAGCTTGTAGCTTCAATAAAGTGTTAAAAATTTGGATCTTAATTGGTTCTCATAATACTGTACTGTTATATCAACATAACCACACAGGAACGAAAATCCACTCCGCTAAGTTTTTAACGGCCCTCCGTCCAAGAATAATAGAAAAAAATGACTTATGAAACGATGGCGTGCTAGCTGTGCTATTGCAAGATAAGTTCTTTCTTATTTTCATTTCATTAGAAGAAGTATTGAACGATATCACATAGCGTAACGGACAAGGTCGGTTAAAACATCGCCTATTGTCTCCGTTCTTATTAACGTCAGCCGCTAACGACGTTAATAATCCATTAATGGGATGTTCCTGGAGTGGTAGACTTCGATTGGGGCGAGAGAGGGAGGGGGGGGGGGGCGAATCGATTCGCCGGTGGTGTCGCGGAGAGGGAGGCGGGCTCGCAGCTGTCTCCGGTCGGACGGCCACAGCGCGTCCAATGCATCCACGCTCCACAAAACCTTGGAATAAGTAAGGACTACGGCACTCTCGCCATTGCACAAACTACGTTACGGCCATTGATCTAAACCAGGCGGGTAACGCAGCGAATACTTCCAATTGCACAAGCTGGACGACCAGGGGACCCCCTCAAAATTTGGAAAGGGACTTCGTAGCCATACGTCAGAAAACCTTAGTAAATGTCATCAATATCTGATTTTCCCTTTTTTATGATAAAAAAAGGAGATTTTTTAATACATTTGGGTAATTTGGGAAATTGCTGCGCAAAATTTAGGGAACAGGCTCTCCTAGCCTCTCGTAAATGTTTCAACATAAAAGCAAATTTATTAACTGAATAATTCTATTTCTCCTTGAGTATGTTTTATTTGCTTAGTAAAATAGGTCATTTCCGGCGTTTCATAATTTGTATAATTGCAGTGCGTCACGGGAGAAAAGAATCGATTTCGAGTCAACCGCGTGTATCCATTGCTCATTTGAGAAATGTCCTTTTTTTCCCCCAATATTTTGCTGTTGTTGGCGGAAAAGTGACATCTACGAACACCTATCTCAGAACTGTCAGAATTCTATGAAATATAAATGTGATACCAGCAATGGAAAAATGAAAGTTACAGCTTGTCCCTGCTCTCGTGATAAAGTTTTTAAACTATAATTGTGTAATATAAATGTGTTACACACGGATTTACGGTAAAAGCACCAGTAAAGAGCAGCTCAGAATATTTTCGAAGTTTCATTAAACTTCTAATTAGTACGTCGAATTCAGCCGCTGACTGGAGGAAAATTCTAGCGGCCTGCTGCTCTGATGGGTCATTTCCGTGCTTTCCCTTTCAACACCAGGCGAATGGCAGAGCCGACGTTCGCTCAAAACCCGACCAAAACAAATTTCGCGCCCCAGAGGGCAGCACGCGCGCGGGCGCGTGGGAGGAGGTCAGGCGGCGCGAGTGACGAATCGATCCGCTGGCGGTCGACAATCGATGGGGTCGACGCCGCGTGACCCACTCGTCGTCTCTCCGGCGGCGGTCGACCGCATCTCGACACGTGTCCTCTCTCCCTCTCCCTGCACGAAACGCTAAAGAAGGATGGGGAGATTGGATCATTTACGCGTTACAACATACCGCAAGGGTGTCACCCCTCTCTCCTGTATGGAAGAGATTAGAGGCGACGAAAAAAATTTAAAATGTTCACAGAGGAAAACAGGTACAGCAACCCGCAACACATCAGAGCATAACTCTGTTTAATTGATTAGTGAATTCGGGCGTCAGCTGTTAAAGTCATTAAGAGTAGCGTATGCTTCTAACGCGGGAGGAGACGGTGATCTTTCCCCACTAGATGGCGCGATCCGGTGCCGACCTACGTCGGTATGCGGGAATTTTCCCCAACCAAGTATCTCCCACCAGCAGGGCACCGGCCCAGCCGGGACAAGCTATAATCCTCGGATATATGTGGTAATGTAGTGCATGTAAAGTGTAAGCAGGGGGTGAGGATAGAGCAAGGAAGAGGAAGGAAAGGCGCGGCCCGCGGTCCGTGGCCCGTTTATTGGGGTACTGCTCCGACATTCGCCTGGTGTTGATGGGAGAAACCACGAAAAAATACTGATTACAGAAGCCAGCCACTAGAATTCTCACACTGTCAACGGCTGAATTTGACCTAACTGACAAGTTAACGTCAAAAATCCCGCCACCGTCGGGAGTAAACCTCGGAAACGATGTTTTCCAAAAAGAGATACAAGTAATGTTCCTTTAGCCGTAATCTGAAAATGAATCTTTGATGCTCTGTTACGTACCCCCCCCCCCTTCCGAAGCATGGGTTTCCATAAAATCTCGAAGTTGGTTTCCAGTACGAAACTATTTGCACCGAATAGCCATTTACTAAACAGGGATATGTTGGCGCATATCTGCCGTATGTAACGATGCACTTACATGAGTTATGGAAAAGTAAGTTTTACACAAATTGTACACAACTTCAAATAAAGGGGTTTTCATTACGTCTTTCACTTATTCTAATCCCATCGTTGATATCACCTCTAGGATATTGTCAATCGGGGCACCGTTTGATTTTATCAATTCTAATAAGCCTATTTTTCACGGCTGATCAGTTATTGTCAACGAGATTCTCCAGGATTAGCGCAAGGAGAATTTACAGGACGCTTCAGTTGACGACCTTTGGAGTAATCTCAATACTCTAAAAACGGGTGTAAACAATGAAGAAAAATACATTGTCACACGAAACGAAAGTAAAACACTTCAAACGAAACAAAGAAACCACGCTGCAGATCCCACGATTTCCTAATAGTCTACCTTTTATTGAATCCATTACATTTAACACACACTGGCGCGAATACGAGTATATCAACCGTAAGTGGTGACTTCAATTATTAGAAATAAAATTTAAAACAATAGTGTATTCATATTTTTGGAAATTACTGTGTGGATACCGCAAAACTGCCTCAATTAACAGTGAACTCTGGATATTGTGAATTTTCTGTAATAGCGAACTAAAGTCCCTACTTCCGATCTATACGCATTTCAAATAAACACGAGATAATTCTGTAATAGTGAATTCTCCTCACCGTCTATCGTGAACACAAATATAACTTCCAGAGAAACAAATTCGTAGTTTCAGGACAGCGAATTCCAATAGCACTGGGAGTTTGCAGGTCGAGGGTTTCGAGTTATATTTGTAGCGTTGACGGTGAAGGAAAGGAAGCGAAGGAACATTCCACTGATGAAATAGTTTCCGCTTACGTGCGGCAATTCGGTCGAGCTTGAAGACTCATCAGTCGCGGTCTATGACATGAAAACTCATGAACTCGCATCTGGTTAGGAGATCGAAAATCTCGTGAAAGGGTCTTGCAGAACGTAAGAATACGAATGAGACGAGAAAAGGGATGCAAATAGCGGAAGTGCACCCACAGGGCAATACTCATTCAAGGGTTTCAGAACTCGATGAGGTTTGGAAGAGTTAAGTCCTTTTTTTGTAAAGGTGCAATTTAGTTGTTTGGGACTTATAGATGACAAAACCTACAATCTCCTTAACAAAATCGTCATTTCAAATACGAATTTAATTTTTTTTATACACCTTGCTCGATGATCATACGAAATTTTATTTTAAATTTTCTTTCGTGACTAAACACTTTGCCCGGACAACATCAAACTGAAATAAAATAACGGGGAAATCACAGTTTCTAGAGAAGAACCTTCGAGAAGTATCTATTAATAAAAAAAAATGCACCCAGCAAAGAATAATCCCCTGAAAGAAAAAAATCCCCCAAAGCGAGGAAAGCCTATATTCAATTTTGGAATTGCAGAAGTGATAGAGTGAAGCTAAAGTGTAGGTGCCCACAAGTTCCCCTGCAGTTTCTCTTTGAAGCGAGGGGCGGGGCGGGGCGGGGCGGGTGGCGGGGCGGGTGGCGGGGCGGGGCGGGTGGCGGGGCGGGGCGGGTGGCGGGGCGGGTGGCGGGGCGGGGCGGGTGGCGGGGCGGGTGGCGGGGCGGGGCGGGTGGCGGGGCGAGGCGGGTGGGTGGCGGGTGGCGGGGCGGGGCGGGGCGACCTCGCTCGGGCGTCGAACCGGGCGCCTGCGAGGTCGCGAGCGCCGCGCGCTGGCCTTGCCTCCGCTGCCCTGGCACGGACTGCGCTTCCTCGGCGCCATTTGTTTTTACCAATGCCACACAAGCCTCTCTTAACGGCCGGCGTCCGTTAACAAGCGAAAGGATCATAAGGGCACTTCTTCCCCGAAATATTTCTTGTGTGTATTACGTTTTCTGTAATACAGAACGACACCCGGTCCATAAAAAACGAACTTCAGTGGTTAATATAAACCTCGATTATCACACCGCAGTTTACAACTTAAGCGGCGACCGTTGTTTTCTCATTTTTAACGAAATGCCAATTTTTTTCGTTTCACTTTAAAACAATGCCGTTTAGTACAGAAATTCATTTTATGTTATGATAAAATATTATTTTGCATTTTTTATCGATTTCGAATAATAAGTCATTTGTTACATTCTTCCGTCATTTTTAATGCATTTTCATCGATTTTAATGTCATTTTCAATGGTACTTGCTTCGAATAATATTTACGAGATGCAACAAATGTTCTTCACCGAATTACTGGGTAGCCTATTCGATTTGTTCACTGAGAAAGTGTTTTGACGGCCGCTGTATGTAATTCTTGTGACGTATATCAGCGCCATTGCCAGTTCGGCCGATTTCGGGATAACTCTAAAGACAGAGATTTCCTGGTAAAAAAAAAAACAGTCCAAACCAAACGTTTGAAAGTTGAGTTCACTCGAACGAATAGAAGAAGCCTCGATTACATCAGTAACGTATCTAAGGGCTTGAATTGTTCATCCGAACTAGTTTTGATAAGATTTTTTAATTTGTTTTTGGGGCATTTTAAAGCATTTTAAGAGCATTTTATCGATCATTTTTGGCGATGTTTTAGGTCATCAAAGTGCACTCCGTATTAATAACCACATCTACGGCATTCTTTTTCGGAAAGACGCCGCAACGGCCATAGTTTTGCGAGGAACGTCCAACTCCCAGGAAAGGTGTTCGAGTGCAGGTGTAAAGGGAGCTAAGAGCATGGGTGTGGGCATGAAGGAGGTGGAATGAACACCACAAGTCCTCTAGGAAGGATGAGTATCGAAATGGGGCTCCAGCCCTAGAACACACCACCCTCATCGCTTCGAAGGAGCTGTCTTTGAAACTGTCTGCGAGTCGGCTCCCGGCTTTGCCCAGCTGGCCACACATTCATCCTCCCTTTCCAAAATTTTTACGTGAATGTCATATCTTGTCATGTTCTTTGCCCATCTGGTCACACATTCATCCTTCCTTTCCAAAACGTCTTTACATGAATGTCACATATTGTCATGTTCTATGGCCCGTTACAAATGTTGAAATATAAAGAAAAAGTAAAAGCACGAACTTTACACTAAAATTACTAAAGAACAACATAACAGACAATACAACTGGGACATGGAACAGTTTCTTTCACAAACAAAACATCCAAAATGAAGAGAGGAAAAAAAAAAAAAAAAAAAAAAAAACATACCTCAAAATGACGCTAAAAAATCAAACAATCTCTCGATATTTAAGACATCGATGTTGTTGTTTTTTATAGAAACATAGACATCGATGTCGCAAGTCTATTCCAAACCAACGAATCCACGCGCACACTTCGTTCCAAGAGGCAAATGGAAACGGGCGACATTCAATTAGCTGAATTGGTCACTCTCGGTGCACCGCCATGAGGTTCAGAAACGATGGTTGTACAAAGCTCTCCAGAATGCATCTGGATAACTGACTCATGATAGACATTCGGAGAAGTCTTTTGACAGTTATTGGGCCACGTTGAGCAATATTAATTCCCATTTCCTCTACAGACGCACAGAAATCATCCATTAAAATTTTATACGTCAGTCGTATTGAACTTATCAAACGAGATTAAAAATACTCATTCCGAATGGGAAGTATTGTTATTTAGCAAACACCATACTTCAGGGTTCAGCAATCCCATTACGTTTTTAAGTTCAGGAAAGGAATAAAAAAAGTCTTCTCTCTTAAAAGACCTGTCTTTATACGGTCATATACTGCTGAGCTTACAAGAGTGATACACTAAGTCTAAAAGGAGGTTTTACCAGAAGAGACAAGACGACAATAGAGGCCTGCTATTTTATTGCAGCGTACAATAAATAACGGACTAATTAAAACATTACACAAAACGAACTCTAGCATAGTCTTTGTCTTTCAAACATATTCCTGTCCCTTCCCAAAAATTATAATGCAAGTCAGAGTTTTAAATGAAAATATACCTGAAATAAAGTAATAAGTAGAAAGTATAAATACATAGTTGAAATCTCCGCTATTTGATGCAAACCATCCGGCCAACTTGTTTTACTATGAAGCTGCCTTTCGTGATGATACGTAAGAGTACGCTTTGCACTAACCTTCCCCACTTCAGCTCACGCATGTACTGGATTTGGAGGGGAAACGCGAGCGGTGCGAGGGGAAGTAGCCTTCCCCTCAGAAGCGCCGCGCTTCCCAGACGGACAAGTGGCTCGCGCGGGCACAGTTTGACACCACTCAGCCACCACCACAGGGGACTAAGAGCAGCACACATTCTTACTCGCTTCGTTCTCTTACTGACAATACTGCACGTTCCAACTGCAGGTTCCGACTGCAGGTTCCGACTGCAGGTTCCGACTGCGGGTTCCGACTGCGGGTTCCGACTGCGGGTTCCGACTGCGGGTTCCGACTGCGGGTTCCGACTGCGGGTTCCAACCGCGAATTCCAACCGCGAGTTCCAACCGCGAGTTTCAACCGCGATTTCCAACCGCGAGTTCCAACCGCGAGTTCCAACCGCGAGTTCCAACCGCGAGTTCCAACCGCAAGTTCCAACCGCAAGTTCCAACCGCAAGTTCCAACCGCAAGTTCCAACCGCAAGTTCCAACCGCAAGTTCCAACCGCAAGTTCCAACCGCAAGTTCCAACCGCAAGTTCCAACCGCAAGTTCCAACCGCAAGTTCCAACTCCGCGCCCCTGGCACCGGGTGTACCTTTCTCGAGCGAAGAGACAAAAGGCACGATGTGACGAGACTCGATAAAGACAGTGAACGAGGATTACTCCGCGGCAAACGCTCAACGCCCACAAAGAGTGCAGAAAGACGCGTTGCGTCAACGAAGACGCAACAAACTAATAAAATTTAAATAAAATCCGACGCCGGTTCCATTTCACCGCTCGCGCTGCGGCGATCACCTCTGATGCGGGGACGGCGAGAGGCCACAGCACCGTGCTCTTCCATTGCCATCACTCCAATGACTGATTGACTGGTGTTTCCGGACGCTTCAACTGCTACGGTCGTTATTCCCGTAAGGGTAGTGCATGTTGTTTTCTCGGCAGGTGGCAATGAGCTTCCCCCGCTGGATAGTGAGAAACGGCGCCGACCTACCTTTCGGGTTTTCTTCAACGAGGTATCGCCCACCAGCGTAGCACCGCCATAGCCGAGTCAAGCTCTACGCTTCCAACTGGTCTCCCTACATGTGTAAATGTTTATAAGTAAGGGGAGAGGATAGGACAAGGAAAAGGACGGACAGATCGCGCCCGTTTGTTAGGGTACTGTTCCGGCATTCGGCTGGTGTTGATCGACGAATCCACGGAGAACAACCGATCAGAGCAGCCGGTCGCTAGAATTCTCCTCCAGACAGCGGTTGCATTGGACCAACACAGCTGCAGCTACTAGCTACATAGCTAGTGACGAAAATGCTCGAACCCTAGGACCAGAGGCATCAGATCGCGCCCCTATTGTTAGACCGCTGCTCCATCATTCGCCGGGTGCTGCTGTTGGTAGAATGCGAGTAAAGGCGAGCCGCCGGCTTTGGCCGCCCCTGGGCGGAGGTGTTGGCGTGCGTGTGCCGGCTCATGTGACGGGGGACTTTTCCTTTCCTGCTTAAGAGGCACCTCCTCCTCCGCCGCCGCTGCTGCACTTTGGACGGACCGCTCCCACTCACACCGGCGCTGTAGAACTAAACTTAACATTCGTGGCAAATGCAACCCGCAACACTCGGCGGCGGTTTTTAAAATCTATATCGTTAAATCTTTGACCTCGGTGAATAAGTTAAGTCAAAATAACTTCATTTACTTACACGCACATTAATTTTACAGGAGAGCAAAAAAATAACTTTACACTAACGCTGAAAATCAGGGATTAATGATATTCAAACAAAACCTAAACACAAACAGTTACGTTTCAATATTACCTCTGTTTGCATATCATTAATCCCCGATTTGGTTCAGTTGAATGTTGCTTTTTGCTCTCCTGTAAAATTAAGTTTTTCTGACTTATCCGTTTACTCACTGGGATCAAAGAAATAACTCCTATACGAAGCGTTCTAGAGCATTAAAAACTAAAATGTTGACCCACTCACACGCATTTTTCTCTCACGTACTTCCAACTCCCACTCACATGCACGTTGTTCCCACCATAGAACCTTTTTAAATTTCCTCGAGAATGCGAGAAAAGCATAAATCCCAGTTGAACCCCACGTCACTCATTCACGAGTCTGTCCACTTCCGGTCAATCACGAATCTCGGTCTTCCGGTGGGGGATCTGGCCTGGCCTGCTTTTTAGTGCCTTCATAATATAATTAAAGGGAATCTCAAATTAATAAATACGAACAAACTTTTAAAGCGGTTGAAAGCAGTGGAGGAGCCACCCTAAGCTAGAAGTTCATAATGTTCCTTATTGATTAAGAAATTCCCCATCTTTCTGTCCTCTGTTCTCCTGCGTCTAAAAAACTAATGACTCGTGTTTCCTCACGTCGTTACTATCATCTACTCGTTACTCCTACGAAATGTTACATAAACGATAAATAGTGATTAAAGGGTTAAGAGTGAAGAATATCGATTTCAGGAAACAAGTTCATTTTCTGTAAAAATGGACTGTGAAGAATTTATATACTTTTATTCACTTTCAATTTTATTGTAATTTTTTTCAATTAAAAAACTACCCAGAAAAACTTTCTTAGCTCTCGCGCAATTCTAGCTGATTTCAGGCTAAAAGGACTCGAGCAGCAATAAATCAAGGGCGATTTGTGGAAAGTCCTGACTTTTGTAGATATATAATAAGCTAGTAAGATCTAATATACCACAAGGTAATTAAAACAGTAGTAAGTCTGTTCACACTTGATGCAGCACTACTTTCTTACCAAATAATTACTAGGGCCCGGATTTTAATGACAAATCACATATTTTTTCTGAACCTTCGGGTGAATTTAATAACAATTTGTGCACGAATCCAGGTATTGTCCATTAGAAAAACGTATTTTTATTGTGCATATAAAGTGATATTTACACCGTTTTTAGTAAAAGGTCATATTTTGGCCCAATTTTACCCAAAATGCATACACATGTCATATTTTTCAGGACACAAGAATAAAAAGCTTGAAAATGAATTTCGCATGACAATGTATCCGGTGATATTGTCACAAATAAACTGAACAATTATACCACTGAGCATTATTTTAAACAGGATTATTTGTTTTACAGACACAAGCTTTTTTTAAAATGCTAGTTAGTTCCAAAACTGCAAACTGTATGTACCATACTGACAATCTGTTCTTGAGTGAATTTTGTATTTGTTATACCTAAAATATCAACAGGAATTTTTAAAAAATAAACTTGTATAACGTCATATTTTATTTTTTAAGGTCATATTTTTAAAGGTTTTAGGTCATAAATGCTTGCATATTTCGCTGATTTTTAGGTCATTAAAATCCGGGCCCTAATAATTACTGACTGTTCCCAAAAAAAGAGGTTTCCACCAACTCCGTTTAGAAGATGAGACTTTCAGAACACACACAGTTATCATTTCGAAACCATCTTGATGTTTCGATAAAGTTGTAAAAGACAAAAATATTTACTATCTACTCTTGAAAATACCCACCATCTTATCTCCGAAACAGGAATTTCACAAGAGATCAAAAAGTAGTGTGTTACGTAAGAAGTGTGCAAATCACCTCACGCACGTGTTGCTTACACTATTTTTGAACAGCTTTAAAGCTGTTTCGCACACGCCTCGCGATGTTTCGCGCATGCTCCCAAATGTCAGAATTATCATTTCGAAACCATCTTGATGTTTCGATAAAGTTGTAAAAGACAAAAATATTTACTATCTACTCTTGAAAATACCCACCATCTTATCTCCGAAACAGGAATTTCACAAGAGATCAAAAAGTAGTGTGTTACGTAAGAAGTGTGCAAATCACCTCACGCACGTGTTGCTTACACTATTTTTGAACAGCTTTAAAGCTGTTTCGCACACGCCTCGCGATGTTTCGCGCATGCTCCCAAATGTCAGAATGCAACAATTAGTTGTTCCGCACGCGGCAAACAAGCACGAGAAACCGTGGTTTGCGCCACACTGCACGTTAGAAAAATTATTATTCTACATAACTCAAATATGTTCGAGTTTTATTTTGTAATTATTTGTTTAAGAGTTCATCAATTTCACCACAAAAAAATAAAATAAAAATAAAAATAAAAAAAGTTCGTTTTCAGTCAAAATGGAGATATGAAGAATTGATGACATACTTTTTACTCGCTCTTCAATTTTATTGTTTTTCTTTAATTATCCAAAAGGATCCCCCACAATTCTAGACGACACGGCGAATTTCGGGCTAAAATAAGCCACGCAGCAATACATCAAGTGCATCGTGCGCTTAGTACAAAGTTCATACTTTTCAAGATATAATATGCTGGTACGGTCATTTTAATTACATTACATGTAATTAAAACAGCAAGTCTGCTCTTTTATTCTACTGCTTTTCTAATTGACGTGTAACTGCTTTCTTATTACTGTCACTCCTGGCATCGTCCTGTGTACTGAAGGGAGTTATTTATACCGAATGATATCCTCGATATTTCCCGAGCGTCACCACGGACCTCTGGGAGGTAACCTGTATCGGGAATTCAACGTGGCGCAATGGTGCCATTTGTACGACATCTGATGTGAACCCACTCGTCCCCAACCGTTCATCGCAAGGATGAAAAATTCCTACGACACCTGTTACTCCCACCTGCTCGTTTTCATTTTCCATTGCATCACATGCCACACCCATTTCAAACACGTACTTTGCACCGCTTGTTTGCACGCCAAAAGCCATTTCCGTACGTAAACAACCTTTATCCCTCCCCCTCTCCGTTTTAATCGTGTTGTATTGCCCTTCACAACTACCACTGCGACTCATTTCGCTTTCCGTTCGATAGCGAAAACTAACGTTTGTTTATCTATTGTCTGCGTCCAAAGCAACAACCGCTCCATTTGCGTTATCAGCGGCGAAACATGTAGTAGAATTTGACCCATTGTGGAAGTGGTTCTGTTACTTAACGTCGATAAAAATGACGAAACTGATAAGATACAACACGTTTACGGTAACATGCTCGAGAGAAACGATTTATCCACATTCATCATCAGTCACATGCGCTAACAGTGAATTGAGTGTAGTGATATAATAGCTGGTTCGCGGAAAACAATGAACCATCGCGTGACCTATTGGAAATATAGAGGTGGCGATGAATCACCGCTGGGGAGCTACGGCGGCGGCGAGATTCATGGAGAGAGGGACACGCACATGCTCGACCACGCGCTTGTAAGCATCGATGTCGGCGTTAAACATCGATTTATTACAGCCGATCCACGTTTTACGCTTGATCTTAAGTGTTCCGTGCTGTCCTTGCGAATGAAAAATTCCCATAATCACAACATTGTAAAAGTTAAAGTATCAAATAATACCTTCACAGCGTATGTGTGTTTGAATCCCTCCAGCAGTAGCACTATCGCAGAGTTTTGTGGCACAAAGCCGTCATCGGTCGTAGAGAATTACAGAACAAGCAAAATACGCCTTTATATTAGCAGTGGCTGCGCTAAAACTAGAAAGAATCCGCAAAAGAGCGTAGATTGGGCGCGGGGTCGCAGTGGCTGCATCGGCATCGGGGCCACGACAATGCCCGGAAGGAAGGCACGGGCGTGGGCGTGGCCGTCCCCGCCCACATCACGCACGCACGGCGCGAGGCGGCATCTACATTAAGCTCCGCCAGGGGAGGGGAACTTCTCAAGGAGGAGACGGCTGCGAGACGCTGCAAGACGGGGAGACAGGGACAAAGAAGGACTCGTCAAAGGGGAGACGCCACCGGGGCTGAAAGAGCGGAAACAGGGAGAATGCGCCGAGATCCGAGAGGGAGAGGAAGACAACAGAAAGGGAGAGGGTAAGAGGGGGAGGAAGAGAGGGACAAGGGGAGGGAGAGAGAGTGGGAAGGAGAGAGAGAGAGAAAGAGCGGGAGAGAGAGAAAGAGCGGGAGAGAGAGAGAGAAAGAGCGGGAGAGGGAGAGAGCAAGAGCGGGAGAGAGTGCAAGAGCGGGAGCAAGAGCGGGAGAGGGAGAGAGAGAAAGAGCGGGAGAGCAGGGGAGGGAGAGGGAGGAGAGAGAG
Organism: Teleogryllus occipitalis; assembly: GCA_011170035.1. Classification (NCBI taxonomy): domain Eukaryota; kingdom Metazoa; phylum Arthropoda; class Insecta; order Orthoptera; family Gryllidae; genus Teleogryllus; species Teleogryllus occipitalis. Next base: position 36,508 of record BLKR01004004.1, read on the forward strand.
GGAGAGCAGGAGAGAGAGGGAGAGAGAGAGGGAGCGGGAGAGGAAGAGAGAGCGGAGAGGGAGAGAGAGAAGCGGGAGCGGAGAGGGAGAGAGAGAGCGGAGAGGGAGAGAGCGGGAGAGAGAGAGAGGAGAGAGAGAGAGAAGTGGAGAGGAAGAGAAAGAGCGAGAGGAAGAGAAAGAGCGGAGAGGAAGAGAGAGAGCGGGAGAGGGAAGAGAGAAGAGCGAGAGGGAGGGAGAGAGAGCGGGAGAGAGAGAGGGAGAGAGAGCAGGAGAGGGAGAGAGAGCAGGAGAGGGAGAGAGAGCAGGAGAGGGAGAGAGAGCAGGAGAGGGAGAGAGAGCAGGAGAGGGAGAGAGAGCAGGAGAGGGAGAGAGAGCAGGAGAGGGAGAGAGAGCAGGAGGGGGAGAGAGAGCAGGAGAGGGAGAGAGAGCAGGAGAGGGAGAGAGAGCAGGAGAGGGAGAGAGAGCAGGAGAGGGAGAGAGAGCAGGAGAGGGAGAGAGAGCAGGAGAGGGAGAGAGAGCAGGAGAGGGAGAGAGAGCAGGAGAGGGAGAGAGCAGGAGAAGGAGAGAGAGGGATAAGGAGAGAAAGAGGAGAGAGAGAGGGGTACGTAGGGAAGGAAGGAGGGGAAGAGGAAAAGAGAGGGAGAGGGGGAGGAAAAGACCGGAGTGGGTAGGGAGAGAGACCTAGAGAAGGAAAGATAGGAGAGAGAGGTACAGAGGAAGAAAGATGGGAGAGAGCAAATAGAACGAGAGATAGAGACAGATGAAGGATGATTTACACACGACAGCTTTCATTAAAGCAGACAATTCTTTCCATTACGTTCCATCGGGAGGAAATCAACACAGCACAGTATTTCTTAATACTACGAAAAATAAGTTGTATAAACCAATATCTTAAAACAATCCGTCAATTAAACTACAAAACCGGTAAAATTACCAAAACACTGACACCAAGACTCCCAACGATATAGTAGCTAGTTGTACCCGCGCGACAACACTGTCACGTGCCGTGCACCAGGGCGTCACAAATGTTTGTCCTTTTTTTTTTTTTTGTTCACGTCCCAACACGCGAGCAGGAAGTGAAACATTGTTCATACCGCGCCACGCGTCAAACGAACAGATGCTGTTGCGCCATTCATCACAGGACACGCATGTGGCAGCCCAACAGATTCGGTGTGGAAATGTGATATGAGGGCTACTTCGCTCTACGGTTCTCTCTACGCCGCAGGCTCGTCGCTTTTCTTTTTCCATTGGCTCTCAAATCGATGCAAAGGTTATCTTCACTGATTAGACAGTGATTTACAAGATCTCCAATTACATTTGTATTCATTGCGTAATGATTGGTTTAAGGTAGGTTCTAGGGTTTTTTTTCCGGTCCTTTTACAAAAACTATTCAAACCGTTGATCCTTCACACTAGTTCACGTTACTTCTTCAAACTACTCGACATCAAATGTCATTAGATCCAAAAACTGATGATTCCACGTCAATTAAATCACTCAGAAAGATAGGCCATAAGAAATAGCCCCTACACATACATTTCATATCGAAATCTGCACTGGCGAAAAGGAAAGCAAAAACTCAAGAACAGTTTTTACGTGTATGATATAAAATCATTTTATTAATAATGGTAAAGAAGTAAAAACAATCTCATTCGTATCACGTACGTTTCGAACTTGCTTTTCTTTGAGAGTAACAACGCGTTCTTGATAAAAACGTGCGCAACATGTACTTCTCCTGCATCCATCACGCACACTTTTATTATTTATTCATTATTTTTGTACGAAAAAATAAAATCCCGAGACCCTTCGAAATGATATTCTTAGAATGCGCACGCCTATATTCATATTACACGGTCCTTTCTGCGACATTTTTTCTGGTCAGAAAATGGGTAGTAAAGCCATAATCGTTTTTACGCAGTACTGTTTTGGCATCGAAAGAGGATGAACGAGACAATCTTTACACGGTTATTTCGTTTTCTGCACGTCATCATGACGAAAACATTTCCTCCGGAAACCGCAAAGAGCGCTGAAAAAGTTAAACATCGCACTAACCTACAAATGAAGTTAGGAGAGAACAGGTCACTCCAGAAGTACACAGGACACGTAAGACCCGTTTTCCTTCTCACCACTCAAATCTCTTGACAACATAATCCAAAACACTGGAAAGCTCTCAGAAGTTCACAAAATAAATAAATGTCTCCACAGTCATAACAACCGAGAAAAAGTTGCCGGAAGTGTTGCCAGGAGCGCGGTATTCCAATTGGACCTCAAGTCTACAAATATGACGCATGCTTCATTTCTCCGTACAGATTTCATCCATTCTGGTCCTGCCCTTTTCAGCACTGATGAAAAATAATGAAAAGTAGACCGTATAAATTACGCTTTAGCAATATCGGCTAGCTAGGTCAGAAATGTTCAAGAAAAGTATTTCTAGACTGTCACTAGTAAAAGCTGTTCTTTCAGGGCATGCACAGCGTGCTAGAAGTTCAATCTTTAGCACTAGTGCTAAAAGTAAGGCGATGCTCAAGGATTCAGATAAATCTGTGAATGCAACAAAGAAAAAAAAACACTCGTCCAACCGCATCAGCTACTACTGACCTTTACGTGATTCAATGATTTTTATACTTAAATAATAACAAAATGAAAATCAGTAAGGCTCTCTAAAAAATAGTGTATAACGCACGTGATTAAAGAGATTTTATCACTCGTATCATAAATAAACATTTTATCACTAGTGATAAAAGTGCGACGATGCTCAAATGTTCAGACAAAAGAGCGAGTGCAACATGAAAGAACAAAATAATTTCGTCTCAACGCATCAACTCCTACTGACCTTAATTTAATGTAGTACATAATTATACATTATGTTTTAATTATGTCCTACATAACGTAAGACATAATTAAATGATTTGTAAACATGAATTACAACAAAATGAGAGTAAAGCTGTCTAAAACGTGGTAAAAGTGATTGTATTCCTTTTCCCTTTTACCACTGCTATCATCTAGGGATGCGACACAGCCAACAACATAGATGTTTCTATTCATCGATGATCAAAATTAAAACATGGAAAAAAACAAAAACAAAAAACACCGATGTTTTCAAAACTGCATTAGTAACCATTGAAGGGTGATTTTATTTGAAATTGGTCTCGTTTATTAATAATTTTCATTGAGATTTTACTGGTAAAATTGTCAGAACCATTAACAAAACGTGGAATTATCTGATTCGATAATTAAAAAATAAGAAACGCTTCTTTATTGAAGAAACATTTTTTTCTCGCCCTTCGTCATTTTTGTCTAAAGAATACAATATGTATTCAATTTATGGATATCTGAAAATTATTATTGAATGTGCCTTATTTTAGGTGGCGAGACTCAGGCCATGAGGCCTGCTCTTCCGCCTGACCACGCAAATTCCGCTTATAGAATTCTGGATTATAGAATTCTGTTATGATGAACTTTTTTCATTTCAAAAAATATTGACCAGGTAAAACATCAAACACAAAACATCGACGTTAAAAAACATCGGCTTGAAAAAAAATCGATGTCAAACACGTGGAAGTTTTTGTAAAAACAATCGCCGATTTCCGGCGCACTATTACATAACTTTCTGTTCTTGGGAAAAATTCGTAAGGCGAGAAAGTAAAAAAAAAAATCGATTTTTTTTAAGATGATTTTATAAAAACCTTAACATGATCTGGGCTGTCCGGGTGACGCCGCGTCGAAGGCTGAGGTGCCGACGTTCCGACCGATACATCGCTGCCCTCTTCAGGGCTGTACTGCGCCTGAAGAGGACCGCGATATGGCACCCCAGCCTTCGACGCGGCGTCACCCGGACAGCCCAGATCCCGACTCTGGCCGCGGAAGCCTACGACATCATTTCACCTCACCACCCGCAGAGCAAGGCGCGAGGCTGGCGGTACTCACTGTCGTATCCCGCCGACCAGCTCCACATGCTGACCATGGCGAGCAGCCAGTGGAAGAAGTGGCCCTCGATCTTCCAGTAGAGCTCCGGGTGGTAGCGGCGCAGCGGGAAGATGAGCACCATCCACACGACGTACGTGGGGATGCAGTACATGTTGTTGAGGATGACGAAGCACGTGCGCAGCACGCACTTGCACGCCACGCCCAGCGACCTGCGCACACCGCCACGCCCACTCACTCACCCACCCCATCCCTCTCCACTTGCGCACGCGCGCGCGCACGCCATTCAAGAATCATACACGGAAAGTGGTCTGCACAAGAAGAAAAGAACAGAACAGTACGAAAGACTAGATGGGTAATTTTACGACTTTAACTTTGTTTTAAACTTTTTTTTTTAAACCTCAAAAACTAGGCAAAACCGCAGAAAATCCCATTTGTACTCGCGCACGCCATTCAAGAATTAAAGACTCAAAGTGGTCTGCAGAAGAAAAAAAACAGTACGTAAGACAAGATGGGTAATTTCACGACTAGACTTTTTGTTTTTTGCCTTTTTTAAACCTCAAAAACTAGGCAAAACCGCAGAAAGTCATTTTTTTAAAAACTTTTAACAGAATCAGAACCTTTGATATATTCTCTTTAACATGGCAAAACCCGTTTTATTCTACGATCTTTCGTTTTGTTTTTATTTGGTTATTTATTTGGTAGCCTTGCGTTAGGGGAATCACGCCCCCTTAAAAAAAGGCGAGGTTCCCCTTAAAAAAATTAAACAATGCCAAAAACAGACAACACTAAAAAATAAGAATAGAAAAAGATATTTAAGAGAAAGAAAAAAAGAGAAGACATAGTCATAGAAAAAGAAGGCATAACCTTTAACTCTGGAGCTTTCTAGAGCTATACAAACTTTAAATCTACTTCCGCGAATGTTGGTTTTTGGGCAGGTAAACACTCAATGACAAACACCGTTCTGACCACATCATCAGGAAAGTCGTGTTGACTGGCATTGGGGATGATGTAGGTGGGTTTTCATAATAATAATCTCAAACAGCAGCGTACAATAAACAGCCAGTACTGTTCAGATATGCCTTTGAACAAGATGAAGCCATGAACAAAAGAGACGTCGTGGATCTCAGAGGAGAGGTGTGATTCTCCAGCAAAACAACGCACGTTCTAACAGTGCTAAAAAAAACGTGAAACCATTGACAAAATGGGTTGGGAGGTACTGCCTCATCCCCCTTGCGGCCCCAATTTAGCACCATCTGATTTCCATTTCTTTGGTCCACTAAAGAGGGCATTACGTGAGAAGAAGTTCCACGATAACGAGGACGTCAAAAAAGTTGTAGGAAATTCGTTCAAACCCTAAGATAAAGAGTTCTTTGTAGACGTTTTAGAAAAGCTGGTAACCCATTGGGACTAGAGCACAAATGCTGGTGGGAATTGTATTGAAAAGTAGGAAAACTCCTGTTTTGTAAAAATAAACGTTTATTTCTCGAGACTAATTTGTCTAATTACTGAATACCCCTCGTACATTCGTAGAAGCTGTATTTTGAATGTATAATATAATAAATAATACAAATTTATTAAAGACAGTAAACAAGTTTATTAAAATATTTATAACTGATACGATATAAAAAATTCATATGAATTCCGAAATTCATATTACCAGTTATACAAATTTCGCTGACGCACTATACAAGAACGACATTTCGATCATTCTTTCTGTCTTCTTCAGGTGCTTGAACGTATATAAATTTATAAAAAGGACATAGCATTTGGACCAACTGATGTACAAATTTGATTTACCATTGATATTCTGATATGAAGCATTTAAAACTTATGAAAAGGGGTTAATTTACATTAGGGTGAGTCACGTAACTTCGGGATCTCCTCCCGTTTCTGAACGGTGGAAGTTATTGCAATGCAATTTTCACGGAAGGGCTTGTGGAAATGGGACTAACTGATACGTGTATTCATTTAATTCATTTTATCACGTGTATTTTATGAAATGTTGAGGTAAGTTTGCGATTTTAACATGGATACATATTTTTAGTCTATCTGACGAGTGTAAAAAAGACGAATCCCATGACATACATATTGCTATATGTTTGATAAGCATTTTTTGAGTAATTTTGATTTTTTTGTGCTCGATGGCGCGTTAGCAGGGAGAGCGTTGCGTGACCTTGTGTGGCGGACTGTTGCATTCAAAATATATGTTAAACACGACTCGCAAAAACATCAAAATTGGTCAAACAAATGCTTACCTAACATATGACAACACGTACATCACACTGGATACGTCTTTTTACGCTCGTCATGTTAGACGACAAAATATGTATAGTTCCATTTGAAAAAAACAAAGTTACCACAATATCTCCAAAAATACAAAAGATTATAGATATGTAATAGAATAGAAATGAATACATACATCAATTAGCCCCATTCCCTCATGATCTGTGAAAACTGCACTGCAATAACTTCAACCGTTCAAAAACTGCAGGAGGTGCTAAAGTTACGTGACTCACCCAGTATATTTAGACGATACGTATAAAAATAATTCAGAATTAGAAAACGCCATGAAACAACCTGCGCTCATTTGTCACGGAGACAGAAATCACACGCACAAGCGACCTGCGCACGCCAGAAAACACATTCATTGGGGCTTTCGGCCACGTCGACAGCTGCGCACATTTGCCCGCACGAGTTCCTTATTCGCGGCTCCTCCCCGGCACCGACCTACCACCTTATTTCTGCAATAGGTATCTCCCTCACAAGTTTAAACTCTGGACTGATCCCCCGTCATGTGAGGTACATTTAAAAATAGGTGTAAGGGAGAGGATAGAGGACAGAGCGCGGTCCTTGACTCGTTTGTTACAGTTACAAAACGCATTTTTATGTAAATACATATTTTTACAGGAACAAGATACCTGCATTCACTAATATTTTTTAGACTTAACACGACATTCTGAACGAAATGGAACCGTTTTTATTTTACATATTTTTTACATATTTTATCTATTGCTCCATATTTTATTCAATTTTAATATATTTATAAGTCGAAAATGAACATTTCACATGCGAGTTCGAAATATACAAGTATATTACTTGTATATTACTTGAAATCTGTGTTACTGAAATACTTGCAAAGCCACGCAATGCGCATGTATTAACGCCGGACCTTCGCTATTAATTGTCAATCTTACTTCCCCCTCCCCATCTGCTTCTTGGAAACCGCGTAGTCGGGATCAAAGATGAGATGTATGTGAAGCAGAAGGAACTTCCACCACGTGCTTACTCATGTTTCCCCCATGCGTAACTCGAGAGAACAAATATTTTTCAGATCACTGTCTTTTCTGAGTCGGGAGGGGGGGGGCTATGCTCCCTTTACCCCCCTCTTTCTATTACAGACTACATGGTACTATTCTTGCGCGCCGGTTGCTCGTAAACAACATTGTATATACTACGAAAGTCTTACATATTCCGAATGAAACCAGCTAATACTTGCTTCTGTAGAAGTAAAACTTTCTTTTCTCTATCAATCGATGTTAAGATCTGATTGGCAACGTACTCTGCTCGGAAAAACGCTTGAAGAATGGAATTTTAAACATTATCACGAATTTTTATTTCACATATTTTCTATTTTTCTTATTTACTTTTGACAAAATAAGCACATATATATATATATATGTACATATTTTGCTTTTTTTTATTACAATTAATCCCGTTCCCTAGTTATAGTACTACTTCGGCATTCGCGTGATGTTGATAGGAGAAACCGTCTTTGAAGAACAGATTTCACTAAGGAAGAAATCGTTATTTTCGATTTTGTGTGGTTTGTTCAGCCTTTCTGCAACTGCAATCTAGCAGATATTGTCATTGATATTATTACTATTATTATTATTATTATTATTATTATTACTATTATTATTATTATTATTATTATTATTATTATTATTATTATTATTACTATTATTACTATTATTATTATTATTACTATTATTATTATTATTACTATTATTATTATTATTACTATTATTATTATTATTATTATTATTATTATTACTATAGCTCCACAGTAATAGGACAACTTCTCAACTTTAAAACTGCCAGCGAGGAATCCTTTGCACCGGGGAGCAGAGGCCTCGAGGAGTGGAGAGCGCCGGGTCGGTATCGACCCCTGGCAGGGCGCACAGGCGGACACCTGCGCGGCAGGCGCCACTGCAGGCTCGCATTCCGTCGCCGGAGGCCCTCCCACCGCCTTCGGGACAAGCTCTAGTCGGCACTAGGCCATCAGCACGAAATATTTTGAATTATAGAAACACGGCACGAGTGAGTGATCACTTAGTGTTTCTGGGCAAGACTTTAGCTCTTCCGTAAGTGTAGTGGGTGTTATATCCGAGGACGTGTTGGTTTTACTAGACGGGTTATGAGATCCGGCGCCGACCGTTTCCCCCTCCAGATCTCTCCCCCTAGTGGGGTACCGCTCCGGCCGCGATTAGCTCTAAGCTCCCAAAATGAGTGGTAGAGTAGTGCATGTATAAGAACGCACCAAAACACCGTGAGGTGAATTCCGTTATGAGAGAGCTTTTGCAAGTCGTGGATTTGGAAGACGTAACACGACAATTCTGGGGAGAACTGAACTGCGCATGCGCCGGCATCAAATGACGGGATTTCGATTGTCGGGTCCCGTCATTCTCCCTGTTTTGTCGTCTACGACTAACTTACACTTCTCGTAGTTTTCACCGCTGCCACTAAACACGAATTCAACACTAACACACAATGAGCATGGAAGTAATGAAAAATACAATATCCATACTACCAATATAATATGGCAGGAATTTCATGGGTATTTTTTTAAGTTAATTCAAATATGTCAGAAATAAACAAATGTAATTCTTAAGGATTTGGAGGTTATGTATTCACTGAGGCTCTATTAATTTCATATAGGGGTCTATCATACGTTTCACTATCTTGTAATGCTTATAAAAACAAAAACAGAGTCAGAAATACACAGATGTTCAATAAAATCTTCTAGATCCTGTTAGAGGTATTCAGTTCCAATTAGTTCTTAGTTTTAACGTACGTTTTCCATTGTACGACTTGCAAAAACACATTTTCCTTAAGACACGTTAATTCCTATTGGCGATAACGTTTACGTACGACACCAATGAATTTACCGTCTTGAAAAAACTATTATTCCGGGTAACCCCTTAAATATTTGCAGTCTCTTTAAACAAACATGACTCTTCAAAATTTTTAGATACCAGTCTACCTCTACGTTAATTAACTTTTACTTTTGTTTATTTAACGTTTACTTACGAAATAAACCAATTATAAAAACGTGTGCAGTCTAAAAATGTTAAAGGGAGCTGTTTGTGAAGAGAAATAAAACAATAAGAGCGTCTACAGTTGTATAAGATCGCCGCAGCACACGCTTTGTCCCCTGCCGCCCCGGTTCAGTGCTCGAACAAAGGGCGCGATCAACGACCTCCCCTTTCTCCCCACCCCGGGCGGGCGACGTACTGCAACTGTTCTTCCGAAGAACGCTCCTCACGGCGCGGGCAACACGCACCACACGATTCACGAGGATATTCTTCTCCTAGTTATGCCTCATCGATTCCTGGACATTTTCTTAAACGAATTGTTTTGAGTTAGTTTTGTCTTGTTCTTCTAACACACTGCGAACGTACGAACGACTGATTGATTAGTGATACCGGGCGCGTCAACTGCTGACGTGGCGTTGTCCCGTAGTGTAGTACATATATTTCCTCGGGAAGTAGCGGATGGTGAGATCCGGCGCTGACCTACCCGTGGGCGTGCGGGGTTTTCCCCAACCAGGTATCTTCCACAGGCAGGGCATCACCCCAGCCGGCACAAGCTCTACGCTCCCGAATGGGCTCAAAGCATGTGTGGTAAGTGTAGTACATGTTATCGTGCGCTTGTGTGTTTGTGTAAGGAGTGAGGATAGAACAAGGAAGAGGAAGGACAGATCGCGCGCAATCCATGGCCCATTTGTAAGGTTTCTGCTTCTCCTTTCGCTTGGTGTTGACAAACTACTTGACGACCAAAAAGTATTTTGGCAAACATGCGTTGGAAAGTACGCGTTCCGCAGACGGGTTGCTTCATGCGTTAAAAATGAAGTATTATATGTTAAATTCGTTCGGCAAAAGGAAACATTATGGCTACTTCGCTAAATATTTAACAAATGCAGAATGTGGCAAGCAGTTATGTAAGTAAATGTAAATTAATTCAAAATGGTCTTTAATTGCATGATTCTATATTTCACACTTGCATACAATTAGTTATTAAGGTACCGCATAAATGTGGTCACACGCGTATGTTTCAATTCTGCATCCTTAACCTTGTTTTTCACTCTTAAAACAATCTGCATTGCATATTACTACCCTGAAGAACATGTAACAGCGCAAAACGTAGACATGCAGCTTTAAGTATACAATTTCCCAATCTTTTTTAAAAAAAAGTGAGAGCAAGAACCCAAAATTGGTTGACAAATTAAAGAAAAATAATGCCCACCCTCCTGCACTGGCCTCATCTCATCGTCATATCCTGAAGGCAGGAACGCGAGAGTTAGGCGCGAAGGCAAGAAAGGGTCGTTCTGGCAGAGTGAGAGACCGTTGTAAAAAAAATCCATTCCAAAGTTTTCCAATAAAACAAGTTTTCTTCACATTTCAAAACTTGTGAGAAGTTCTTTCATCCCTTGCAACAAATATTTCATTTTAAAGAGGACGGGTGAGGGCTACACTTCCACTAAAGGGGAAAGATACAATTACGGTCCACATGCTCATCCATCGTGGGCATGCTTTAATCGTTGACGATACACTAAAACGCAGGTCGGGTGCTTGGAGTTGACCCCACTGGGGAAGATACGTGGCTGACGAAAACCCTTCATTACGTGCCATGTACGTCGTCGCTGGATCTCACCATCTACCGGGGCAGGAACACCGCCATTGACGTGGTACCGTACTAACTACTGAGTTATGCAAGTGTGACTTACTGAATTATGAACTTGAAGACAATTTTGAATTAATTTACATTTATTTTCATTACTGCTTGCTACCGGTCGCTTTTTGATTATTAAAAGAAACAAATACAACCTTGAAAGAACAAGGAAATTCACACATGATCAAAAGACCCGTGATCGCTTAGTAACCTTCATATGCTCCAATAGTTTTTCATACAATAGCTGAATCAATTTATACAGATAATTATATCTATTAATTTGCCTTTTTAATAAAGGTTACCAGGGATATGCCAGAACTGCTTACGAACACAGGGCAGGAAACTGTAATTTCAACTTCCCCTGCTACTGGAGCTCCTGCTCGCCAAAAGCTGATCGAGGGGGGTGGGGTGGAGGAGGGAGACGTCAACCCCAACCCCAAAAGTATTTTTCTCATTCATTTTTTTTTCTCGATTAAAAAAAAAACCCACAAAAGTGCAACATCACATCCAAAGGAGTACTACTATTACGAACTGCATTTTTTAAAATTTCAAGTGAAATATTGAACTAGTGGTACTAAAATGGCACAAACTTTCTAGCATTAATTTTAAATTTGCAATTTTCGAAAATTCAGAGTTGAACGAAAATGAGACAGCCAAAAAAAACAATAGTTTTTTTTCTTCAAAAAATTGGACATGATCTTTTTTCAATAGCTGATCTTTTACAACAGACTTCGTCTGCCTCAAAAATCACTATCTTCGATTTTGTTTTGAAATTTTAACTTTTTGCAAATTTCGAAAGCGGAGTTCGCCGAAAATGGAAAAAGTAGCATTGTTTTTTACTATCCTTGACGCATATGCTGAAAAAATTTGGAACTGTTTTTGAGAAAAAATGTTTAAAAAAATTGAGTTGCTTATATTTCACGCAAAATTACATGGAAACTACTCATATTTTCGAAAAATTTAACATGAACTTATGTCAAGATCTATCTTTAAAGACGAGATTTCATTAAGATTAAAAATAATATCTTCAATATTATAGTTGTAGGAAGACGCCCAAAAAATTTACTTTTGCATTTTTCGAAAAATTCGGGGTTTCAAGGAATACGAGACCTGCGCCATTCTCTTTAGTGTCCTCGCTATGAAAGACTATTTCTAAATTTTGAAAATGTTTTGAGGTTTCATGAAAAATAACATTCAAATACCGAACTAAAATCGTCTGTGCAAAATCCGGCGAAGGAGTGTGCAATGGATGGCCACCCCTGGCCCACCGCAGCTGAATCGCCACGAGATCTGTCGCAATTATGTCATATACTTCGATTTAATTGCAGTGACACTTGACGTAAGTCAGCTGTTACGGTGTCATCCAATCACGAGCTTCAACATCACCAGTCACGTCACTATGGTGACGTTCAAGCTCCCGATTGGACCATACGCTAACAGCTTGTTAAACGTCAAGTGCGCTTATAAATAAATCGAAGTTTAGTAAAATAAGGTTTCGAGACGAGGTGACAGAGCGGTAAGCCTATCTACCTCTCCTGTTATCTGCTAAAGACTCGCTTTACTTACAACGGCCAGCAATGCAAAGGCGATGACTAGTTTTGATTGAGTAAATCGTGCTTGGTAATTGTACACAAGCCCGTTCTGTCACTTGTTCGGTGTGGACCGCAGAGACGCGAATCCTCAACTGCACACGTCACCTCTCTACTCGCACGTGCACTGCCACAACGAAGAGGAGGGAAGGCTCACCACGGGAGCCGGATCTGCCACACACACTTTGCTCTGGCTGGCGTACATCAATCTTTGATTTGATTGATTCGATTTTTTTGTGTTTCCGGGCGCGTCAACTGCTTTGGTCATTAATCCCGTTAGTATAGTGCATGCTTTTTTCTCGGGAGATGGGCGGTGATCTTCCCCCGCTGGATGGCGAGATCCGGCACCGACCTACCGTCGGCTAGTGGGGTTTCTCCCTAACCAGGACCCTCCCACCAGCGGGGCACCGCCCCAGCCGGGACAAGCTCTAAGCTCCCGACCGATCTCCCGGAATATGTGGTAGTGTAGTGCATGTTAGTGTAAGTGTGTGTGTAAGAGGAGAGGGTAGGACAAGGAATGGGAAGGACAGATCGCGCGCGGTCCGTGGCCCGTTTGGTAGGGTACTGCTCCGGCATTCGCCTGGTGTTGATCGGAGAAACCACGGAAAACTACCGATCAGAGCAGCCGGCCGCTAGAATTCTCCTCCAGACAGCGACTGAATTTGACATAGCTGAAAAGCTAGGGTCGAAAATCCTGCCGCCGTGGGGAGTGGAAACCTCAGAGGCGCTGCAGTGACATCAGTTGATGCACTGAGCTACTGCTCCCGGTTGCATCAATCTTCAGCACCAATTGATGCAATACATATTCTCCGGATCATTCTCGGCATGCAGCCATCAATGTAAGAAGGTGGAATGTTTATTCCTGTTGTCCCCAGGCGTTTTCTTTGCTTTCACATACACAATTGTTTCTTCGCGGCTGTAACTTCTTTGGGATACGCAAAGCAATTCCAAAGCACTTTCCAATCAATAAACAGTGAAAGTAAGCAATAGTTCCCGTGCTGAAAATTTACACTTTTAGACATTCTGTTGTTCCCTCAAATGCGGTCAGATGTATAAAAAAAATGCAAGGCCTGCATGTCTTTTCTTTTCTAATGTTACTACACATTTATAAAAATGTAAGAGTAGGTTACTTTATGACGTTTACGTTATATTCATGGTTTTAAATTCAGTGGTGGTAGCAGATACCTTCAGGTACTCCATAATATGAATTAAGAAATAATCAAACCACCAAATGCCTTTGTTGGAAAACACTGACATTTTGGAAAATTAAGTCTTATATTTCTTTGGTCCTACCAAACTTTAACGTTATTTTTATACTTCCTTTCGCATTGTTATGGACCCAACGAAGATGGAAAAGCGATCCCGATACTTGACTTTGGGTACTCATGTTTTAATTTTAATTTAATTTATTGTTGTGGTTTGATTATTTAATTCATAATCTTTTGTAAAATGTCCGTGTAAATTTCCTAAAACTTCCGGCCATTCCCACTTAGTTATTTAGCAGGGCGCAATACTATACGAATAAATAATGTACTCTTACAAACGTTAACAAGGTGATTTGAATTTCCTCCTAAGAATCTCGAAAATACTATTTTCGAACGTAAGTGCATGTTAAAGAAGTCTGTATAATTCCTCCGTCTCTACAATTAAGGCATTGCCTGCATTGTTACATTCAAGTAGTAACACTTATTTTCGCTCGTCATATTTCTTTGCACGGCAGCGCTTAAGGCCATCTGTGAAAACATTCTTAAACGTTCGCTGGCAACTCACTTAGTCACGCACATAGTTTATCGAAGCCCAGCCATTCTTTGGAACTCGGTGGCTCTATTTACCAACCCAAACGGGAGGACGGCAACGCACGAAAAGATTAGATTCCGCACGCAGACACCAACTCCATTCGTAAACTAAGTCGGAGCCAGAGTCACGATTCATGGCTGCGGGACGTGACTAGTGGGAAGGAAATACTCCACGAGGGCTTTGTGTGGGCGACTGACTAATCAAGAGGCAGGAGGGCGGGAGATAACCGTCATTTCCCCATCGACGTGCGTCAATTCATATTCAAAATTAATCAAAATTCAATACAAAGTACGAATGTATTTACGTCCGTCTCGTAATCATGCTATTCTGTGATAGTGAGTCTATATACAGTGTCCTATCAATAAAGGATCTCCTCCATGACGTCTAAATGGTCCACAATGTGGAATTGCAGGTTTCGCCCACTTTGTGTGAATCGTAGCATCAGTAATATGCCGCAGCGATATTATTCGTAAAGTTCTGAGTTTTGGAGAAATTCAATTCACCTTTTTGATTTCTGAAACGAACTTTGAACATTTTTCACTCGCAGTTGATAGATCAGAATAGGAATACAATGATGTATCGCTTGTTAAGTGTACAACAATAATATACAGAATTTATTTTGCCACTTGATTTGAATTACATGCAGTAATTGGTTCGAGGAATATTTCCTCTTAGCAGCCCTTGCAGCGATCCCCTCGGGGGAGGGTAAACTCGCAACAGCGACACCTTTAGACTCACAAGGGGGCAGGGAGCGATGGAGACGTGATTACAGCAACCAAGGGGCCTGGCAGGAAGGTCACAAAGAAACCCACTAACATTAAAGATCAAAATGAAGCAATTATCTTTTCTTCCACTAATTGAACCGAATGAACGTTTTCCCATTGAATGAAATTTCAAAAAATTAATCATCGAAAAGAACAATATAAAAAATTGAAAACATAAAAAATATATTAACGGTAGGAGGGCACCCAGGATTTTTCGGGGGAGGGGGCAGGTATACTGTACAGCCGACTCCATGTTTTCTTATATGGCATTTTCCATTTATATGAGCTATAATATGTACTTCTATATGTTGACTTATAGCTAATATTTACAACGAAAACAACTGATAGCTGAACATTGAAGAATTGTTTTCGTTAGTGTATAGAAAATTAGTAAAAGCTATGTTTTGAATAAATATCATTTGTGCGTGAGGGGATGAAGCTCCATGAACACCGCAATGTTAAAGGTCATTTTCAAACTGAAGAAGAATCGATCACGTTTTATAATGGCTATAGAAAGAAGCCACCAAATTAAAGGAAAAAAAAAGTAAAAGGGAAGGGAAGAAATGGTTGAAGATTTTTCGCAATAATAACTCGAGATAATTCATGATATCGGAGACCGGTAGCAATTTTCTTTCCTTTTCATCTACTTCCTTCACAATGTACCAAAAGTAAAAAAAAAATGAGACAAATTTTGCATTGTTCTAAGATAGTGACACCTAGTGACGAGGCACGGGCTCCCCAAAAAACAACTAGACCCCAAGTGACGAGACACTTGCTCCCAGAAAAAAGTGTTGTGGACCCGGGGACCGTCATAAACGAGACTCTAGCATTCAGCGGATTGCATTATGTTACCTTGTACATTTTACCACTGTGTCAAGACGTATTTTAAAGGAAGAATATCCAAACCGATCATCTGCACGTTCTCCAGATCTCGTGTCTTAAGATATTTTTCCTGTGGGGGACAGTAAAAAAAAAGTGTAGAAGACAGTGCCCACGATTCAATAGGGCAGGTTACATGTTTATAAAGCACGAAACATTGCTATCAGTTCGACTGTATATGTGCACAGCTATCGAATTTTTGTAAATTTATATTCAAACCAACGTAATTTTCAAATGTGTTTTATTTTACGCTCGTAATGCATGAATGCACAAAGTAGGAAGACGATTAACAGTGAAGAACCCAACGCCATCCGCGTGAAAAGTGGTAGGGAGCAATCAACGTCTCCCCCAGTGTCTCTTCAAGCAGCACAGCCCGCGAATAGGGACGCAATTAAGCGCCATTGAAGAGCGAAGTCCTCTTCAAGAGCTGCAACCATACCAACTAACTAGAATATTCTACATAGAATGGCTGACCCTATGGATTCAGCGCTCTAGGTGGACACTTGCAGAACTAGGGGCCTCCATATTTTTTTGCAGTCAGGTGACCTGATGGCGTATAGAATTATTGTTATACTGAACTGACGATTGTTAGAAACAGATCTTATTTCTATATAGTTGTCTTTTCATTTAACTGGATTTGAATTATATTAGTGGTTAAAATAATAATATTCACAATGCCTTCAGAATGTTCGACATATACTAACCGTAAAACTAGAAGTAATCAAAACACAAATATATCATTTTTCAAGTAAGTGTCTTAGAGCTGATTTCTACAACAGACTTCGATTTATATCGATCTGAACGAACTCCAGACCACGTAAGATTAAAACGAATATTGTGATTTGGTGGCCTATTTTACATGAAGCCTCAACAAATCCAAATTCTCTCAAAATGGCTCCTAATTTTAGGACGAAACTCGTCGGATAGCGAGGAGAACGGTTCAAAAATTGGCCAGGCCTCGTTTTCGTAGAAATCTCTGAATTTTCGAAAACTCCAAAAGTTCAAAATGATTTCAGGGACTTCATACAACCACAATATTGAAGATTTTTTCCTTAATGAAATCCGTTAGTCAGACATCTTGAAATGAAATCAAATACAAATTTACGAAAACTACCATGATATACTTGCATATATATGGTTTTACTTGCTGAATCGAAAATAAGCGAAAATATTTACAAGTGCTTCTACTATTACTACTCATAACCGTTTTTGGACTATTTACAGTGAAATATATAATCTGCATAGCTTACATTGTCTACACAGTCTTCATGTACAGAGTCACAAGTATACTACTGTATTTGCGTGAGGGCAGAGCGATGTTCATTTGGCATCGAGAGGCTTTTTCGATCCAGCGCCTTCCAATTGCGTCAGACAGCGGGCGGCGGTCGTTGCACGTCAATCTTTTAAGCGGCACCGTAAAGGAAAGAGGACAATAGCGCGGCACGGAATAAATAAACACAAAGAAAAATTCGTAACGAATTACTAAAAATGGTTTTACTGTATCATCAAAACGTGTCGCCAATTCGACATGTGCTCGACTCCGATTGTAGTAAACTCTGATATAGTAAACCCTCGGTTACAGTGAACTTAAGTCACTGGCCCCGTTTCTCTTACATTACACATAAGCATAAAAATATTTGGTTATAGTGAACCTGAACCTCGGCTACAATGAACGTAGGAAATACGTCCTAGAAATCAATTCCCTCCCGGAAAAGAATATATCGTCTCAGTGCCACTAATTCCAACATCGGGCAGCTCGGAAAAATATCGTCGGCCTAAAGTCACAATTGAAGTAGTCCCCCTGAGGAGAAGGTAGCGGACCCGGCATGGGCACCTTATTGATGTCCTTGTGCCACTCTGCTACGGAAACAAAAGGCAGTGCCCTGCGTGAGGTGCAACGGGCGGCGGGGATGCGCGATTGCTTGCTTCAGTTTCTATCTTGGTGTTATATTCCGTCGGACAAAAAGCTGTGTTCCGCGTAGGCGACAGGATGCACGCGACTGCCACAGTCTGGCGAGACCCCCCGCGCCGCGCGGAAAAGCAATCAGTTTCATTAGCCGCTTTCGCCATCCCACTACCGGAAGGATCTCTTATGTTATTCGGCGAGAAAAAGGGCTTTCGGAGAATGGTAGGGTGTTCCAACAGAGGAAGAGGCATTGATGAGTGTTAAGACTGCCTTACGATACATAGAGTGGACATGGCAGAATCAAGTTTGGAGAGAGCACGAACTCTGGAGAAGGATCTACAGAAATTACGAATGAAAAATGTATGAAGCAAACTGAAATAATTGATTTTGAAAGGACAAATAAAAATATTGTAAATTTCAGTTTTTGCTCTTAATGTATTTCGCCATATCTCTATATAAATAAAATCAATCGTTGTGGAGAAATTTATTTAATTTTGATACCATCGGATACAGTCAACCTCTAATATAGTGAACCATAACGGTTCGTCCCTATACGTTTACTATAACTGGAGTCGACTGTACTTCCAGAAAGTTCCGGACGATTCTTTTTAGCGACAGTTTAAGCATGACGTAGCTTTTTAGCGAAGAACGAAATTATCCCAGCGACGATAGTTTTTAAAGCAGAAATTAAAAATTCAAACATTTTCGTTGACAATTCATTTTTTGAAAGACACGTTTTGACATATTGACCAAAGGAGAGCATTTCCCCCAGCTGAAGTAACTGAAATATTTTATCGATTTTTTCCAAAATAATTCCACCAATTTTTGGATTTGTTTTAACGCTCTAAATAAGGCACGATGTTTAAAAGGTCAGTTCCGCAGAAATCCAGCGTTTTCATTATTTTATTTCAAAATCAAATGAATGACACATGTTTCATGATTACCATCACGTTCCTAATAAATTCTCCACATGACTATATTTTTTCTACTTACTTTTGCAACAATCGATTTGGCAACATTGCACGGGACTCTTCCACAACAATAACATTGTCCATAAGAGCCCATTGTGCGTTCACAACGTGAAAATTATTGTAGGACCTCCCAGTCAGCCTCCGAAGACAGAACTGCAATGCTGCCACTCAGTCATTTCATCGGTTGCTATACTGCCATTTATTTAGAGCTGCGTCGGACAGGTCATCAGCTGTTACTGACGCATCCAATCGGGAGCTACACGTCACTACAGTG
The DNA here is from genome assembly GCA_011170035.1 of Teleogryllus occipitalis. Classification (NCBI taxonomy): domain Eukaryota; kingdom Metazoa; phylum Arthropoda; class Insecta; order Orthoptera; family Gryllidae; genus Teleogryllus; species Teleogryllus occipitalis. The sequence continues at coordinate 55,563 of BLKR01004004.1, forward strand.
GCGTTCAACCTCCCGATTGGATGACACCTGAACAGCGGGTTTACTTCAGAGGCAGCTCTAAATAAATCCAAGTGTAGGATAGTGGGTCCCGTGGAGGCGCAGCAGAAAGTTTCTAGCTCCTCCACTCCACAGGTGCATAAATCAACGCATGTGCTTAGTTGGGACATTTCACGTAAACAAACACACGACTTAAACGTGGAAGTTCGCAGATGGAAACGTTGACGTAGACGTGCGAATATAAGCAAGGGCATTGTCCGTCACGTTCACTGACCGTTTGCACAGCCACACATCGCTGTAATCCCGAATGAGCGCATGGCTTTGGAGTCGGGAGAGAAGTTTGCAATCGAACCCTTGGATTACAATGCGACCGTGTATCATCAGCGCGATAAATGATTGTACGGAGTGTTACACGAGCCACATACTTCGACTTAAACATAGAGCTGCTGTACTTAGACTTATTTATAGAGTCCGTTGACTTTTATCAGGTGATATGGTGTCATCCAATCGGGAGCTCGAAGCTCCTGACTGGATGTCACCAGAACAGCTCCTCAAAGTCAACGAACTCTAGTCTAGTCAAGTCTAAGTACAGCAGCTTATGCAGTTAAAACATTCCATTTATTCCAGAACAGCTCTTCAAACGTCAACGAACTCTAGTCTAGTCAAGTCTAAGTACAGCAGCTTAAGCAGTTAAAACATTCCATTTATTCCAGAACAGCTCATCAAACGTCAACGAACTCTAGTCTAGTCAAGTCTAAGTACAGCAGCTTAAGCAGTTATAACATTCCATTTATTCCAGAACAGCTCATCAAAGTCAACGAACTCTAGTCTAGTCAAGTCTAAGTACAGCAGCTTATGCAGTTAAAACATTCCATTTATTCCAGAACAGCTCCTCAAACGTCAACGAACTCTAGTCTAGTCAAGTCTAAGTACAGCAGCTTAAGCAGTTAAAACATTCCATTTATTCCAGAACAGCTCATCAAACGTCAACGAACTCTAGTCTAGTCAAGTCTAAGTACAGCAGCTTAAGCAGTTAAAACAGTCCATTTATTCCAGAACAGCTCCTCAAAGTCAACGAACTCTAGTCTAGTCAAGTCTAAGTACAGCAGCTTATGCAGTTAAAACATTCCATTTATTCCAGAACAGCTCTTCAAACGTCAACGAACTCTAGTCTAGTCAAGTCTAAGTACAGCAGCTTAAGCAGTTACAACATTCCATTTATTCCAGAACAGCTCATCAAACGTCAACGAACTCTAGTCTAGTCAAGTCTAAGTACAGCAGCTTAAGCAGTTATAACATTCCATTTATTCCAGAACAGCTCATCAAAGTCAACGAACTCTAGTCTAGTCAAGTCTAAGTACAGCAGCTTATGCAGTTAAAACATTCCATTTATTCCAGAACAGCTCTTCAAACGTCAACGAACTCTAGTCTAGTCAAGTCTGGTGCACAGCAGCTTAAGCAGTTAAAACATTCCATTTATTCCAGAACAGCTCATCAAACGTCAACGAACTCTAGTTCAGGTCAAGTCTAAGTACAGCAGCTTAAGCAGTTATAACATTCCATTTATTCCAGAACAGCTCATCAAAGTCAACGAACTCTAGTCTAGTCAAGTCTAAGTACAGCAGCTTATGCAGTTAAAACATTCCATTTATTCCAGAACAGCTCTTCAAACGTCAACGAACTCTAGTCTAGTCAAGTCTAAGTACAGCAGCTTAAGCAGTTAAAACATTCCATTTATTCCAGAACAGCTCATCAAACGTCAACGAACTCTAGTCTAGTCAAGTCTAAGTACAGCAGCTTAAGCAGTTAAAACATTCCATTTATTCCAGAACAGCTCATCAAAGTCAACGAACTCTAGTCTAGTCAAGTCTAAGTACAGCAGCTTAAGCAGTTAAAACATTCCATTTATTCCAGAACAGCTCATCAAACGTCAACGAACTCTAGTCTAGTCAAGTCTAAGTACAGCAGCTTAAGCAGTTAAAACATTCCATTTATTCCAGAACAGTCATCAAACGTCAACGAACTCTAGTCTAGTCAAGTCTAAGTACAGCAGCTTAAGCAGTTAAAACATTCCATTTAATTTCCAGAACAGCTCATCAAAGTCAACGAACTCTAGGTCTAGTCAAGTCTAAGTACAGCAGCTTAAGCAGTTAAACATTCCATTTATTCAGAACAGCTCATCAAAGTCAACGAACTCTAGTCTAGTCAAGTCTAAGCACAGCAGCTTATGCAGTTAAAACATTTACTTATTCAGAACAGCTCATCAAACGTCAACGAACTCTAGTCTAGTCAAGTCTAAGTACAGCAGCTTAAGCAGTTAAAACATTCCATTTATTCCAGAACAGCTCATCAAAGTCAACGAACTCTAGTCTAGTCAAGTCTAAGTACAGCAGCTTATGCAGTTAAAACATTTCATTTATTCCAGAACAGCTCATCAAAGTCAACGAACTCTAGTCTAGTCAAGTCTAAGTACAGCAGATTAAGCAGTTAAAACATTCCATTTATTCCAGAACAGCTCATCAAAGTCAACGAACTCTAGTCTAGTCAAGTCTAAGTACAGCAGCTTATGCAGTTAAAACATTTCATTTATTCCAGAACAGCTCATCAAAGTCAACGAACTCTAGTCTAGTCAAGTCTATGTACAGCAGCTTATGCAGTTAAAACATTTCATTTATTCCAGAACAGCTCATCAAACGTCAACGAACTCTAGTCTAGTCAAGTCTAAGTACAGCAGCTTAAGCAGTTAAAACATTTCATTTATTCCAGAACAGCTCATCAAACGTCAACGAACTCTAGTCTAGTCAAGTCTAAGTACAGCAGCTTAAGCAGTTAAAACATTCCATTTATTCCAGAACAGCTCATCAAAGTCAACGAACTCTAGTCTAGTCAAGTCTAAGTACAGCAGCTTATGCAGTTAAAACATTTCATTTATTCCAGAACAGCTCATCAAAGTCAACGAACTCTAGTCTAGTCAAGTCTAAGTACAGCAGCTTAAGCAGTTAAAACATTCCATTTATTCCAGAACAGCTCATCAAACGTCAACGAACTCTAGTCTAGTCAAGTCTAAGTACAGCAGCTTATGCAGTTAAAACATTCCATTTATCGTAGTTACGTGTCTGTTTTAATCTTCGTCACAAGTCACGTGATGAAACACGCTCGTTCTGGTGGAGTAATGTTCCGTTAGAGCGAGCTCCCGCACAGAAGCTCAAAAGGTGCTTCACGCTGTGGAAAAGCTCTTCACGGAGTCAATTACGTCAGAGGGAAGGTATTCGTAATCTACAGACGCTTGCAGTGAAAAAAAAAAACAATACATGGAAGACAATCACCCAAGTTGAGTTCCTGAAAACCACATCCTCCTGACCTACTTAGATTCCATCTCCAATTAGCAATGGGACACATGCATTTATCAAAGTAGATAAACAAAACTTGATTCAACCAAATTATCAGTGATTTCATTTCGTAATTACATTCAGAAGAAAATATGAAGGACTTCCCTCCTCTGAGATGACTTGCCTGCAAATTATCATAAAATGGGCGGCAAATCGGCAAAAGTTTTCAACACCTTATTGCCGAAAAATGTTTTCGAACGGTAATTCAAAAAGAAACATTTTTCGATACTAAACTTATATATATATATATATATATATATATATATATATATATATATATATATACACGCACACACACATGTCGGAAACATCACGAATCCGTTTCGTTCACTTCTAAACAAGACGTTCTCTTGGAATGTCTCGACGTATCGACGTTCTCTTGGAATGTCTCGACGTATCGCTGTTTCTTCTGTTTTCTTAAAGGTTCGAAGTTTTGTAGGAAGTTTAAACTCTTATATTCAGTCAAAAACTAGAAAATTCAAAATAAACATCTGAAACATTGTAATAATTTAAGTCTTAGTGTAATAAACTGTAAGTTATGAACATTCATAGATCTTTACTTATCAAAATGTAATATATTTTGCCAAAATTCTTAAATACGAAAATGGTGGGCAAAGTCCTTTTTTATTGTAGATCTTCAAAATGAAGCCTGAATTTGTTTAAACGAGTGAACATGTATGCTACTGAGAGATGATTCACTTTATTAATTAGCAGAACTGTCTGCTACTTCCATAGAATCAAAATCTGAGCTATGGGCTCGAAGGCTACCCTCTGTTGCTAAAGAACGGGACCATTAATACAGAGGAGTTACTCTAAGAAAGTTAAGTTTGACAGGTCGGGAAACAAATGAACGTTATGTAGAGCGATAGCATTTCAAGAGACAGTGGTAAAGCCATTCTCACATGTGCTAACTGTAAACGAAATCATTGACAAACTGAGTGCGTAGACATAACCTGCACTTATGTTGCCACCAGTGGCCAAGCAGTGACTGTCAAAGCGGGCCCTTCCTATGACAATCTCTCTACGGCAATCTCGTGATGTAAACAGTGTTTGTATGCATCTTACATTTTATACTTGGGGTTTCGTTACGTGGCGCCTGAGGGCAGTATCTCCAAGATGGAATATGACACCGCTTTTTGCGTCTTTATTGGTGCTGCCGCAAGATGTCGCATGATGGGCATCGTATCAAGCTGTGCTGCTCATCAAATGACTCTAGCGGCACAACCGAGAGGGACGCAAAAAGCGGTGCCATATTCCATCTAAGAGATACTACCCTCAGGCGCCACATAACGAAAACCCAAGTATAGATCCAGTTTTCCTTACTCCTTGTTTACTCATTACATTGGCAGCCTCCTTATGTTTGTTGAAAACGTATCGACTTAAAGCCCATCTCGTTCGTGAACACAAAAGGCACCACCAAGGACGTGCCTTCCTGATTAAAGTAGCACGTTCGCGATTTGATAATTTGATCTTCGCAAATAATGTATCTCTCACCACAATCGTGAAACAAAATGCGTATCTTATCCCGTGTGATAATTCGGTTGAATTGGGGGATGTATATCTGCTGCTGATAGTGGGTTGCGTCATGCTCATACGTTTCCTTCTCGTATTTTCGCTACGAACGTCCGGAGATTAGGTTCATCTTCCCTCTGACGTACCGGGAGCGTAGCTCAGTGCATCAACTGATGTCACTGTAAAGCATCTGACCGGGAGGTCCTAGGTTCCCACTCCCCACGGCGGCAGGATTTTCGACACTCGCTTTTCAGTTAGATCGGATTCAGTGGTCGGCTGTGTGGAGGAGAATTCTAGCGAATGCTCTTGGCGAATGTCGGAGCAGTACCCTACCAAACGGGCCACGGACCGCGCGCGATCTTTCCTTCCTCTTCTTTGTCCTATCCTCTCCCCTTACACGCACACACTCACTTACACTAACATCTAGGACACTACCACATATTCCGGGAGACCGGTCGGGAGCTTAGAGCTTGTCCCGGCTGGGGCGGTGCCTCACTGGTGGGAGAGTCCAGGTTAGGGGGAAACCCCACTAGCCGACGGTAGGTCGGCGCCTGATCTCGCCATCCAGCGGGGGAAGATCACCACCATCTCCCCAGAAAAAGCATGCACTATACTCACTACTAATGACCAAAGCAGTTGACACGCCCGGAAACACGAAAAACCCAAACCAAACCAAACCCTTTGGCGTAACTGACTTTTCGTATTTCTGTACTGCTGCCATTGACAACATTGGCATCCAAGCAGAAGAAAAACCCAATCTTAACACCTTTCGTCTGTTAAGAATTGTATAGTCCGCCGTGTGTTAAAAAGAAAGAAAAGATTTGACTTGTTAAAATGGTGTACGAATACAGTTACTCCAAAAACGATATTTCTTGTTTATGCGAGTTTTTTCTTATAAGGAGATGGTGTTACGAAAGTACTGAACGACACACGGGCGATAACATACATAACAAACTCGCATATTTTCCGACTTTCAGCCTAACGCCGTCACTATTTCCTTAAAGTAGCAAAAGGATGCGAAAATGGTCGCCTGTGAGCATGCGCAATGCGACATCTATTTATTAAAACACATGTTTGTTAACATCGATGTTTTTACTAGATTTCATCGATGTTTTTTCGACGCTTTGTTTCTGAAAAGTCCCGTAGTCACAATTTCGTGTTGGTTAAAATAAGAATTAACAGACGCCGATTTATATGTTGGAACGTCGTTTGCGAACCTTCACCAATCAGACCATTTCTCTCCCGAGAGAGGACCTCAGCGGACTGGCATTTCGCACGTGAAGAGGTGGACAATGCACGCGCGGTAGCCATGGGAACACCCTCCCCCCGCCTTCCTCGAGTTAATTTCTACGGCGACAACGCATGCGCGGTTTCGTATACCCTCATTCATTTGGTGTAATCACCGTTTGCGTAAATAAATCTATACTAATAAAAGCGAATTCAACGACATGTAACTGATATCGATACCACAAAAAATAATGTATGAATAGATACGAAATTTTTATCCGCATTTCTTCACGATTGCCGTAATGTCCTTGTAAAGTTTTACAACACAAATGCGGAAAATAAATAATTTAAATAATATGTTGGTAGATGCACCACGATTATTTTTCGCCTATAGCTAAGAGCAGATTGGTTCCTAATATATTCCACCAGAGGCCAGTAGCAGTGCAGCAGAACTAATACCCAATAGATTCGCTCGAGGCCAGTAGCAATGCGTAAGATAAACAATGTTTAATCTACTAGCACTGTACTATAAAATAAAATAAAAGGAAATTATAGTATTTTATTAAAATTTGAACCAATTAAAATAAAAATAATAATCTTAAACACCGTGGTTGATATAAAATTGTTTTACCACTTTCGCAAAGATTGGATGTGAAAAAAGTCCAGGCAACGCCCGGTACTTTGCTACTATCAAATATCAAATTAATTATATTAAAACTCTGACTTCTTCAGATGACCCTGAGCGTTCAGATTTCAGGTCAGGTTCAGTCAACGGTTCTCTTCTTCTTTTATTATTGTTATTATTTGTATTATTATTTATTATATTTTGTTAAATTGTTAATTATACAATAAAGAAAAAACGTCAACAGTTAATTTCAGTTCTCCCCAGCGCCAATGCTGCACTTCAGACGTTAGTAAACCATTTTTAAGAACGTTTTTGAAACGTCGACGTCGCATTACTCAAGGGCATTGCGCTGCATAGACAAGCTGTGCGACGTACGAGCAGAGTTGCCATCTGTCCTCTATTCGGGGGGACAGACCTCATTGACGACTGTTGTCCTTTCGTCTTCCTTTGTATTTTAATCGTCCTCCTTGTAATTTTTTAACAATATTGTCATTTACTAACATCTGCTTCGTTTTATCGTTTATCACATGACTAACATCTGCTACGTTGTATCGTTTATTGCGTAATTTAGAAAAGAAAACATGCATATGCTTTTTCTGAACGCTGACACAAGCATGCAAGATAGTGCCTCTGTCTAGCGACTAAAAAAAACAACAAAAAAAACAGACGCTCAGACGTAGTCATCTGCATTTTGTGAACAAATCTTTTCATTTTAATGGCAAATGGAGAACAGAAAGAAATAGAGCTGATTTTAGTATCAATTAAATACTTATAACAATATTTATTTATATTTTATTTTTTATTTCTTATTTTTATTAATTATTTATATTCATTTACTTTATTTTTATTTTATTTATTAAATTAATTTTTTTTGCTTATCTCCCTTACAGTTGGCAACCCTGCGCACGAGGCGCGCTCTTGCAACTGGTGAGAACAAGATATTCGCCATCTCCTGATTGTCCAGTCGCGTACTCCTGCCTTCCCTTCACTCGACCTCTCATTCGTTAGATCACCGACAGCCGCTTATGCCGGCCACCGGCTGATGCTTCTTTCAAAAATTCTAATTTCTTTTGCAAATTTTCGATTTATTATGTTCTCCGTTTAACTAACGCGAACTTTTAAAGAGCTCCCATACATTGAGAAGATGAATGTTTACATAGTATTTTTAATAGCGTCGACGAACATGTTACACGAATATTTCTAGAAAAAAAATGTATTTCAATATCTAACAGTTTATAGTGGCACGAACTACTGAATAGTCAGTGGATGATGTTTTAGTTTAAAATGTTACACGTGCAATATGAGCAAGAGCGAACAACGTAGGGCAATCGCTGCCACTTGTGGGCAGAGTGCATCGCTGGTGTTCATTGCGAGGAGTCACGCCAGCCTCTCCACCAGAGGGCGGGCGCCAGCCACCTTCCACCTCTCACACGGTCCAGCGCTTACTTCACAGAATTCGAGTCCCAGAACGCGCCTCAAATTCATTCATTTAATACAAATAGTTACACATTATAATATAATTTAATACTTATAAATCAAACAAAAATTAATAGAAGAACGAAATAAATGAGGATTAAAAATACATTTTAATGAAACCGATTCTACAAATATGTGCAGTGGACAAGCCATTAAGGATATAGTTGTCAATGGTAACAAAATTAAAAGCTGTAATTCCTTCAAATATCGCGGGTCTTTAATAAACAACTCGAGTAAATGTGCCAGATATATTAACTCAAGAGTAATTATAGGGAAGAAAGCAACCAAACCTTTACAGGACATATTATGGAATAGCAATATCCCCCAAGATGTCAAAAGAAGGATATTCCACTGACTGAGTAGAAGAAAATATAGCACTCGAACTATACGGAGCGGAAATGTGGCCACAAACACAAAAAATACGAGATAAGATTAGGACAGTATAAATGGACAACATGAGACGATGCTTACAACTTACTCGCGAAGACAGAGGGTGAAATGAAATATGTACATATGTATGTACGTTTTTTCAAAACATGTAAGAAAAAATAGAAAATAAGTAAAATAAAAATTCAGTGTTGTGTTTAAAATTTCTCTCTACAAGCATTTTCCAATCACAGAACGTCGCCAATCAGTTCTTAACAAGGATCTGGAGTAGGTTGCCTGAGTAGTAACAAGCCTGAAAATAGGTTCTATCTCTACCGAAGTAATTGTACACTAGACTTCACCACATATAAAAATTTTATATTAAATATAAAATACGTTCATAGTATATTTACAACGAGGAGCTGGCGTACAAGTGTGGTACAGTGTAGGGAGTGATGGATGGAAGAGAGGGGGGTTATAGGGTATGTATCCCACCCTCCGAATTGAACACTGAGGCAAGACAATTTTCTGTAAAAAATATTTGTTAGTTTTCGATTGAGTAACGAATTTGCTATTTCTAACATGAGCAAGCAGATGGTTGAAATTACGCTTGCTCATAAAAATCCGCTCAACCTTGACTCGCGGGTACGCAGTAAGCGGGGGGGGGGGATACATTCGACAATTCATGGCGGAGATATGGTGGTCATAGAAGCACATCAGCATTACATTTGATTTGTAAGAAAGATAATCCCGTAACAAAATATTACAAACGCACATCTGAAATGTCCGCTTCAACGTATAAATGTATTAAAATGTAGCTAAATATGTAAGAAATGTGTCGTAATAGGTAAAATATGTAAAAACATGTAATTATAGCAAAATATGCAAAATAAAAATAGTTCTAATTCATTCAGAACGTCTTGTTAACTCTAAAAATTATAATTCAATGCGGGTATCTAGTTCCTGGGAAAACATGTGATTACATGGAAATAAGATCCCTAGTAATGATACTCATAATAATAGGCAATATAAATTACGAGTTTACAATGATATTTTATCAGTTTTAACTAATAATTTCATAACATTCGTAGAGCTTACACAGTTAAGTGGAAAATTATTCAATACACTATTTACGAAAGTATGTCGATTTTTTTTTGTTTTTTTTTTAATTTTTATTTTTTTACCGGTGCGCCGATTCCTCGCATTCTGCCAGGAATCGAAGACCTGCTCCAGCCCATTTCTTTTTGCTAGCGGCGGGAGCAATCAACCCGCGCAATCAATATTGTGTCAGATCCATTCAAGTCCTCCGCATGTACACGCACGCGCATGGCGAAAGACGAAACATACTGAAGCGCGAAAGAAAATTACCGCTGCTCAGGCAAGGAACACACACAAAAGGCTTTTTCCTCGGCAGATTACTGGGTTCCTGTTCATTCGCGCATTCACCTGTCGACTGTACGTAGAAACTCCCACGTCATCCACTACTGCTCCTTACATTTGAAGATGACGTGAATGAAGGAAGGGTACATGTTACATTAACCAATACCCCACAGTGGAGTACCGCCCCAGCCGTCACTTCTCGACTGGTTTCCTGAGATGTCAGGCAGTGTAGAAAATGGTTTTTGTAAATATGATTTGCTATTACAGTACAAGTAGGTGAAAGTACATGTGATCTTCCCCCACTGGATGGCGAGATCCGGCGCCGACCTACCGTCGGCTAGCGGAGTTTTCGCCAACCAGGTATCTCCCACCAGAGGGACATCGCCCCAGAGACAAGCTCTAAGCTCCCGACCGGTCTTCCGGAATGTGTGGTAGTGTAGTACATGTTAGTGTCTGTGTAAGGGGAGAGGATAGGACAGGGAAGAGGAAGGAAAGATCGCGCGCGGTCCGTTTGTTACGATACTGCTCCGGTTTTTGCCTGGTGTTGATCGCAGAAATCACAGAAAACTACTGATCAGAGCTGCCAGCCGCTAGAATTCTCCTCCATACAGCAGCTGTATTCGACCCACGTATCTAGCTAGTGTCGAAAATTCTGTCACGGACAGGACTCGAAACTAGGACCTTCCGGTCAGAGGCACTGCAGTGACATCAGTTGGTGCCCTGAGCCACCTCAACCGCTAGTTTCATACTCGGCGTTTGGTGATCGTTTGCACCAAGTATTTGGAAGAACGTTCTAGATTTCCAGAGCAATTGTATGTTCCAAGTTCTTGACGCTGAAGTGAACCTTCCTATACAAAAGCACGCAAGCTTTTCCAACACGGGTGAAGAGAACTCCCAGTAGTTTTATTATTTCATTATTTTAATCAAACCCTTTCAGTTTCGAATGTTATTTATTCATTATATAACATTTTGGCAGGAAAATGGTAACACGTATACAAAAAAGTTTTGTTTCCTTCATTGGCCAAAAATTCGTGGGACAGGAATACGATGCTCCAAAACTGGCCAACGTAGGGCCACCCCGGCATTGCTTCTCACCATTACCGCACTAAATTCCGACGCCTCCGTCGTCTTAAAGGTTACTGTTATACTAAATTGATGAATTGATGAATAGCCGCGATATAACTTGTCCTTTTTTTAAACCACTGTGAACACCCTATTACCTACAATACATCAATAAAAAAATATACCGATTTCAACTAAAATTCCATTTACTTTCGTGTCGCAACTCTAAATTTTATACAGCAGAGGAGGTCCGTATTTTAAAATGAGCTTCCCTCTTTCGACTTTGAAGAGCCACATCCCAGGAGGAATTTCCAATGGGGCTGCGTTGAGGGGAAACGCCGAAGAGTGGATCAATGCACAGGCAACACGCAACGCCAGAGGCATGTCACAGGCCCTTTTTATTATGCAACTCTTCGCCTTTGGGGGAACTATAGAATACCAACGCCCACCTACCGTTTACCACGAAAAGGGATACTTCAAAACGCAGCCAGCACGTCCCTCAACGGACACGCAGGCACCGCTCGGTTGTAACTTACAAGACTGTCAATGCTGCTCTACTCTCTGAACCCGATACTGTTTCGCGCACTGCCACTGCCTTTGTCGGAATAATACACAACAGAGGAAGGTCATAACGTTACGTAAAGTCACAGGCCATTTAATTTTTTCTTTATACTATTCTGTTATATCGCCTTAACGCAACTAATTAGAGGAACGAAAACGACGTCCGTTAAGGATTTTATAGTTCAGGCTTTTAACGGTAGATAGCGTATGACACTTATTCCAAGCTACACTTAGCGTACACTTATTCCCAGCTACACTTAGCGTACACTTATTCCAAGCTACACTTAGCGTACACTTATTCCAAGCTACACTTAGCGTACACTTATTCCAAGAAATATCATTTCATCAATGTTATATCTTTACTTTTTAATATTTTGTAACATTTTACAAAAAGCCGACCTGGATGGCCGATGTGGCTAAGAGCGAGTACCGACTCAGCGCTTCGGTCCGAAGGGTCGCGGGTTCGAGTCCCGCCTTGGGCATGGCTGTTTGTCCCTTGACTTTGTGTGTGTTGTCGCGGAGGGCCTCACGTTCTGCTGACACCAGATCAGAGGAGCCCGCAAGAGTGTTTGTCTAGTGTATGGTCGATTATGCGTCCCTTCGGGACGTAAAGGGCAACCGGCTGTCGGCTGGATAAAAGCCCTAGGAAAAAAAAAATTACAAAAAGTATTGAACGTCACACGACCAAAAACTTGAGTAACAGACCTGATAATAAAGCTCAGCTACAACCTCTGTTTACATACTTCAACCGGGCTAATGAAGATGAACTACCAGTGGCCCGCAGCTGCAAAAAAATACTGCAGTCGAGTGGGCAAAAATTGAGATCGGGAACACGAAAAATTGGCTCTTCTGAAACGGCACACGTGAATACCGAAGTGTCTGTCATCCTCGTTGCATGATATCAGCTGTATCCTTATCAGCTGAATATTTCGTAACATTAAGTACGGGAAATAACAGCTTAACTAACGAAATATTCGCATTTGTTAGTCAAAATCGAAACTGTTACATTGTTTTTGTATTTTTCCAGTCTTCCTTAGTATCTAATGAAACCACTGACACCTGGCACGAGGTCGGAGACTGTTTAGTTTTTCGTCAATTATGTCTAAATTTGAAATTAATGGGGAGTTTTTGCAAGTGGTTGGTTTGAAAGATGTTACACGACAATTCCGGGAAGAACTGTACTGCGCATGCGCCGGTATCAAATGATGGAATTTCGAATGACGGGTCCCGACATTCTCCCTGTTTTGTCGTGTACGACAAATGTGTTCGTAACTTACGTTGTTTTCGCCGCCACCCCTTTGTGGTGGCTGGTCCACCTTTCATGAGTGACAAACTACTCTCGCATTTGAATCGCTAGCACCGACAGGGCTAAGCATGCGCGAGTATGCTGGCCCCCATAACATATTCCTATTAAGCATTAGTTAACATTTCCTCGCAGACGTTTTCACGAAAAACTCTACAGGGGTAGAGGCAAATAACACTCAACCCGTTATTCCCCAGCGTTTATGGCAAGAATTTTCAAATCGGGGTCTTTATTCGGAAAATTTAGCTCTTGATGAACTTCAAGCTACGACGTATGCAATTCCATTCTTGAAAAGTAACAGCAACTCAAACAATACGTTTCCAAAATATAGCTTTTTATAACGAACTTCTACCACCCCCATATGTAAAGACTCCTAATACAAGCATATTCATAACTCCTCCGATATGAACGTTCCATTTCCCACCTATTGGGTGAGTACTTTATTGCTGATATTAGGCAAGCTAGGACTCATCAATGTCCGTTTCCAGTGTTTCCCATTTCAAAATATTACATTTCAAATGGAAACAGCGAGATTGCCAAAGCGTGAAAATGATCTTATATAAAGAGGGGTGACCAACTGTAAATGGACTATTACATACGGCTCCAACACTGCTTTGCGTACACCTTTTAGGTCTATATTTTTAAGGCCACCTCAAGAAGTATGGGTAACGTCCCGTGAGGAGGTGACAGATCAAAACGCTGCTACTGGAGTAATTATTCACACCATCGATTGAGTGACGATCCCCAAGCCGTAACTTCCCAGAAGCATTTCCCTTTCTCCTTGACGCTGTACAGCAAAGCCAGCGCGTGTCCGTGGTGTGAACCAGAGCAGAGAGCGCATTCTGGGGGAGAAAGCTGACGATAAGGCGGCGACCCTCACAAGGTGCGGGAGCCGCAATAGAGTATTCCGTGTTTGAAGGTGCGTCGACCACACCGGTCGCTAAGTCCCTCACGAGCACTAGTTCGGCGTCGGACCTCAACATCTAGTAAAGGACGACCCGCCTAGTTCCGATTTTAAACATACTGGTACGAGCTGGAAGGAGATGGGGAGGGACATTGACATCCAATCGGGAGCAGGAATATCAAGAAAAATCACGTCGTAACGAAGCTTGCGATTGGCGGGTGCCTCCCCCTTCCCGTCCACCCCGTGACCTTCAAGTGCCACTGTGTTTAAATAAGAGTATATTGCTTGGCGGTGTTTCTCCTTTCTATATGGGATGGTGAGATCCATGAAAGGGAGCTGGGTGTGTTCAGCACTTACTTGACGTTGAGACAATGTTGGGGAGATGGGTTCAACACTTACTTCACATTGACATAGCCCATATTGGGGAGGTGGGTTGATGAGCACTTACCGTTGAGGTAGTCCATGTGGACGGGTGGGAGTTCAGGACTTCCTTTACATTAAGATTACCCGTGCTGGGGAGGTGGGTTCAGCACTTACTTGACGTTGAGATACTCCATGTTGGGGAGGTGGGGTGGGTGGGTGTTGAGCACTTCACATTAAGATAGTCCATGTGGGTGAGTGGGTGTTGAGCACTTACTTGACGTTGAGATAGTCCATGTTGGGGAGATAGGTCGAGCACTTACTTCACATTGAGACAGTTCATATTGGAGAGGTGGGTTGGGCACTTACTTCACATTAAGATAATCCGTGTTGGAGAGGTGGGTTGGGCACTTACTTCACACTAAGATAATCCATGTTGGGGAGGCGGGTTGGGCACTTACTTCACACTAAGATAATCCATGTTGGGGAGGCGGTTTGGGCACTTACTTCACATTGAGACAGTCCATATTGGAGAGGTGGGTTGTGCACTTAATCCACATTAAGACAGTCCATGTAGGTGGGTTGCTCACTTACTTGACGTTGAGATAGTCCATGTTGGGGAGGTGGGTGGCGAGTGCCTCGAACATGGGCGCGGGGGTGGGGCTGCCTATCTGGAGGAAGGGGCCGTTCGCCGGTGCCGCTGCCGCTGCCCGCCCGACGCCCTTCTCATGCTGCCTCCGCGCTCTGCAACACCCGCACCGCACACCTCACTCACCAGACAACAAGGAGCGGCACACGTGCCAACTGGAGCTTTTGTCTCCCTAGTCGCACCTTCCTCCGCTGTGCACAGACCAACGACGCGCTCAGAATAAAAATTAAGTCGTAGCATAAGGACTGAATAAGAAAACGAGGATGAACAAAAATGAAATACTTCCATGTTTCACTCAAATTCCAACCTGTCACATTGCCTTCGTATTAAGACGGCTCCACACATTCAGCATCCACCGAGCAGCGAGCTAGTGGTCGCCCAAACCCGAGGACATGACGTGTTCGGCGAATGTTCCCTCCCTTTGAAGTGTCCAAAAGACCGACACGCGGTGGGTACGGCGAACTCCGAATGTTTGTCACTCGGCAAATAGCAAGCAAGTCATTCACACTACTCGGGATTCGGCGAGCGGTTGCTCGCTGTTCGCCGAATAACGAATGTGTGGAGCTGCCTTTACACTAGTCCTCCTGAGTAACGAAACAATAAATACCTCGCTCACGATGACAAGATTCTTAATTTTCTAGGTATTCGAAAGTCGTCATACACAAAAAGATAAATTTTATTCATCACACGGGGAAAACAATTACAACAGCCTCACTCGAATGAGCACTTGCTTGAGCTCGAGTGCACAGCGCAGTAGTGGATGAGTAAAATTTTTGCAGAACACCGAATTGCGGCTAGATTAATGGCATGAAAGTAAACGTTCTAAAAGCACTATAATTTGTAAACAACGGTACCCTACCATACATGTTAAAAATTACTGAAAAAATTTAACTGACGAATCAAAATACAAACTACGTTATGATTGTATAAACTTAAAGATAACAAAGGAATATACTTATAATAAATTAAACGCAATAAATAAGAAATGCAATTGCTTTTAAGACTCGCAATGTATCTTTCAATACACTGCTTGATTTCCTTGTTGTTTCTTCCATTTACATCAGGCCTACATTCAATTACAAAATAAGTACACGAAAAGTTCATAGGGAGGTGACGAATTATGATTCCATTTCACAAATGAGGCGTTTAGTGTTAAAAAATGGTCCGGTATTCAACAAGCGCAATGGAGACACTCGCCTTTCCTTTTTCTGAAAGAAGTTGCCACGCCACTGCCGAAGTAATTCGATACTAAACCGTATCGTACGCAGTATTTTTCAATACAATAAATTTGTCCTTTATTTTGATTTCCAAAAATTGTTTGACCTTTCAATCACCTCTCCCGTAAAACTCATGAAGGGATTCACCATTATCTACTGCAACGCCTCATATATTGGAATCCAATCTCAGACCACGCGACCCGCGCAATTGGGCGCAAATCCGTAACACAGGGCCTCTAATTGCCACTGATCTTCGACATGGCTCAACCTACAAACAATTCCTTCTAGGCCCACCTCCACTCCGTTCCGTTCCGTTCCGTTCCGTTCCCCGGGGCAAGCAGTCTCTCTAATTCAGTCATTCAGTACGTAAAAATCTACACATCTTGTCAACATCTTTACCCTCCATAGGGTGTGGCTTTTGATTGATGTTTAGCAGCACAATTACTATTGACATTTGTCCCCTTAATGTAGTGAATGCTGGTGGCGGTGTTCCTCTACAGCTCGATTGTGAACTTCAGCGGGAGATTCTCCAATCCAGGTTTCTCCTTCCAGCATATCCACAACCCCAGCCAGAACAACTCCCGACTTATGTAGGAGAGGAGTGCATGTCAGGTTACGATCACAGGGCAGCCGAAACACCGGTCTCCCGCCAACAGACGACTGCTAGTGAAATCTGTCGCCATCTGCTTCGATTTATTTCATCCGAAAAACACCCACACGTTGCACCCGAATACGGCCGAATATTCCCATAAAACCACGGCTCATCGTTTGAAACATTTGCGAAAGCACGCTCAAGACCATCCACTTGTATTGGAGGTAGCCTTGATGTTACGGCTGACCTAGACACACCAGTTGATTTCGACCGAATGGAATCGACAGAATCAAACGAAACAGATCTTCATTCGACAGCTGATGTTTTTACGGCTGCAGTCGGAAGAGGTCGTTCTGGTTCACCATGACCATTTCCAGTTACTAGCACGTGATTGAACGAATTGGACACATCGGAAGAAAACGTCGGACGTCGGACGACAGAAATATCGGCCAAAATCGGCTTCACTGTGCCCATCGCCTAAGGGTATATTTGTATGTGTGTATGGAAAGAGGAGCGAACAATTTAGGGAGAAAAGATTGCGCATGGTCCACGGCCCGTTTGTTACGATACTACTCCGGCTTTCGCCGGATGTTGATCAGTAGAGACCGGAAAAATATGTAGTATCAAACATCAAAATATGTACATAATATGTAACGGAAACAGTGGCAATACGTAATAAATATGTAAAATATGATATAATATGTAATATTAAAATACACTAATTATAGAACACCTTTACCTAATACGAAATTACATTTT
This sequence comes from Teleogryllus occipitalis, assembly GCA_011170035.1. Taxonomy (NCBI): domain Eukaryota; kingdom Metazoa; phylum Arthropoda; class Insecta; order Orthoptera; family Gryllidae; genus Teleogryllus; species Teleogryllus occipitalis. The sequence continues at coordinate 72,942 of BLKR01004004.1, forward strand.
TCAAAATTTTCTAAACAAATTTTAAAAATAAAACAGACGTTTTAAAATTCATTCGAAGAGCACACGTTGATGCACGTTTTGCACCATACAACTTTCCCGTCAATAATGAAAGGTTCTATTACGACCCAGAACGGTAGTTTAGCAGGCAGACTAGATACGGAATAGAAGCTCTCGTACAAACTGGCGATATCTACGACCAGCAAACTATCACTGCAGCGTGCAGCATTCTCATCGAAGTGTTTCACGTCGACCATCGCCAAAGTTTGTCGGAAATTAAGGTTCGAGATCACGAAACTCAGCGTCAGTAATACTTTCCTCACCAAAAGGTGAAAATGATTTCAGTCGCTGATTCGCACTTCCGCCACTGAGATAACTGAAGCAGGCGCACCGGACTGCAAGAACATCCGACCGCATCTTAACGTAGCGCATCTACTTTCGACAGCTCTCAGTAAGAATGTAGGAAAACATTCTGATTTTTTTTAAATACTTCTTTTCATAAACAATGTGTGTAACATAGAAGAAAGTTGATAAAAAAACATTTTGTGAAAATAGAAAAATATGTAATATAGTGCTAAATATGTAAAACTATGTAACAAAAGAATCGGATATTGTGTTAGAACGGCGACGATTCGTCAAGATTCCAGTTGTGAGAACGATAAGTAGAAAGAGAAACAATATGTAATTACATAAAAATCCTGTCTCTATTGATCAGAGTAACCGCGGAAAACTACCTCAGAGCAGCCGGCCACTAACGATTGTTCTGGGCTGACAAGGCACAAGGGACAACTACAAACGCCAGAGAAGAAAAGAAAGGGGAAGAAACCTTCACCTGTGTGAAGCATACGATGACTTTGTAGTCAGTGCTGTTCGATCGAAAGTGCATTCCTTGCATCCAAGGGCGAAAGTGCAGAAACGAAACACGAACGCTTGCGAAATTGTTGCAGCATGTGAATTGTGATCAAGAACTTCCGAATTTTAGGCCAACCAATTTTTTCTCTCTCAAAATTTTACATGTACATTTCATTCATTTCTTGCTTAGATTTAAAAACTACCATGTTACTAAAACATCTAACTCTCCGCCCCTTCTTTCTTTAATTCTTCTCCTTTGATTTCTTAAGGTGGTTTAAATGATGTAACGCTGTTAATTCTGAAGAGAGGAATGGAGGCAGATCGTGAAGGCAGCCTTGGCCCACATCGGGCTGTAGTGCTTTGGAAGAAGAAGAAGAAGAAGAAGAAGAAGAAGAAGAAGAAGAAGAAGAAGAAGAAGAAGAAGAACGCTGTTAATTCTAATTTTTGTTTATATTTTTCTTCTATCAGAAAACTGATCATGGCTAAGCCATCGAAAGCTGCTATTATTGAAACAAATATTATTGACAATAACAACGCCTTCAATCATTTCAATTATGTAAATGTCAACTATAACTCACCACTAAACCAGTACAACCAATTTATACAAATAATTGACAACATCCGGTTATTGACAACCACTTCCTAAAGCAGATTGATCGTAAGTAAAGTAGTTGCATGACAGCTCTCATTCAATTTGAATTGGCGGGGTATGCAACTCGCGTCCTCGAAAGTAGTGCGCTAGAAGTTCTCCAATAAAAAGCGTAGTGCGGCGCAAAGATTTCTTCAGTTTGTTTACATCAGCTTTTTTTCTTAGCGTGAACGTATAACAGCTAAATAGCTAGTGACTCAACCCACTGAGCTAACTTTGCTGGCAATATACGTACGCCTCTCCACTTTCGGATCTCCAATAAACGAGCATGGGTTCGCTTGTCATGTCTGTTCGTTTAATTTCGATCTGCGCGTTTGACAGCCATGCTGGAACAACTCGCGTGTTCAATCCCAGTTCAAATCTTGATATTTTTCAAACCAGAAACATCTTCATTCACCTTAAGAAGGGAAAGAAATCACCGCTTCCAATGGCGGAAAATCACGTCATGTAAAAGCCCCACGCCTGGAAGTGGCTCAGCAACCTCTCAGCAGCACTTTCTTGCTCACCGGAATAGAACTCCAACGCACGAGATATCTATGCACTCCACGGTCCTTCGAAAGACCAGGCTACCGTTCATGTTTTGCGCGCCGAGTGCAGTGATTAGTGACGGTAGAATTTAGCACTTTAAATTTTAAAAAATCGCATTTTGAAAACAAGTCTACAGCACTATAAAAATTAAAATTTAGCATTTCGTAGCATTTCTTGAGAACATTATTACAAGCATTAAGTGAGGTCTCTTCGAGATAAAAATAATATTTTGATGCCTTTTAGATTTTCTCATTAAAATTAGGAAATAACGGAAACTCATTTAATATTTCGCCACTTGTGAACTTCAACAAATATTTTAAATTGTAATTAAATCCATAGAATGAGTCCTCTCTTGTATAGAACTACAGACTTCTCAATAACACTATTCAAAAGAGACGAAAAGGATAGTCTTGAAATTTGTAAATACTTATTAAAATAACGCAACGTTCTTTTAAAAGGTCTTGTATTTGGTTAAATGAAATCAATTTATTTAAATACCTATTATGAATATGTTAGACAAGCAGAAGAAAATTACCTGAGAGCATATTTCAATGTTGGCTTCCTTTAACCCACCTCTTCTGTCAGTAACAATTAAACGATATTTTCACTGAAAAATCGTTCAGTTTCTTCACTGTTCACCACTATCAAATGAAATGTTTTCACACATCGGTGTTGTCGATGTCGCATGTATAGAGAGCGAACACGAAGGAAATAAAAAAAATTCAATTTAGCAATTACATCGCAGATTCACAACCATTTCGCACTTTGTACGTGATTTCGCATTTTATCGTCGATTGAAAACCTTCAGAAATACACTGCACCGACTGTCGAACACACAATTACTAATTTTCCTCAACGTTCGGTAACATTTCGCATTTCTAGCATTTGCTAAAATCTACCGTCTCTAGTAATGATATTTCGTTCGCACACAACCTCAATTAAGGAGCACCTGCTGTAACGGAGGTGCGTCTGTGCCTTGTCACACGGCACCAGATAGGGGTGCGATCTCAACACAACATCCATGTTCAAAATTCATCCATGTTTTTAAAGCTAGTTTAGTAGCATCTACCAGTATAAACGTGAAGGATAACTTCATTTCGTGTAAGTCCTGTTTACTAATTTGTAATTGGGATTTAGCTAACAAAATCAAAAAAATATCAGAACAATTAATAATACTTATCTGATTGCATAATTCAAAATAAATACCTATTTATCAACATACACTCGATTAACGTATTTTTTCACTTCTGGTCACTTTGGTCCAAAGAGTGTTCAAATTCACAGATATTTGAAAAGTATTCGTTTTTTTTTTAAATTATGGTATCTCCTTTTTACATTCACAAGAATATCAACCGCATAATCAATTTAACATCAATGTTAACAAAACATGTTTTTATAAAAATATCGATGTCGCATCCTTCGTACCAGGCACAACTAAACGAAATTAATTAATGAGTAATATCAGCGGTTTACCAGGGCACTCTTGGGGCGTCAGATCCCCAGAAGCCAATACAGCATATTCACAAATTTAGCTTCCACCAATTTTCATTACTAACTAAAGTTATTCAAAGTGGTTAGCCGGAAGAGCAGGTCCGACGGCCCGAATCTCACCACGTAAAATTAGGCTTTAACTTTTAAAACTCATAATTTATCGATTATTTCCCGTTCATAAGCTTAATTGCTGCTGCCATTAGTCAAGTAGGCGTAGAGAATGTTTTTAATCCCGGGAGGTGGCGGTGTTCCTCCACAGCTAAACACCTTAGATCAGTCTTCGCTTTTCACGTCGACATGCGAATGATTTCCCTTCTCGAGTGTTATCCGCCCGCGCACGTTTTCTCATCGCGAGATGCACGAGGAGGGTTCGAAGGCAGAACTAGTGTGTTAAATCTGTAGTTCGCTTTTCATTGCGAAGTTGTTTCTTTTAAGGCGGCTGCACATTCCTCGCCGAATCCCGAGTAGTGTGGATGAGTTGCTTGCTATTTGCCGAGTGACGAACAATCGGTGCTCGCCCTATATTCGTTATTTAAGACGGCTCTCCACATTCGTTATTCGGCGAGTAGGGAGCTCGCCGAATCCCGAGTAGTGTGGTTGAGTTACTCGCCATTTGCCGAGTAACGAACATTCGGTGCTCGCCCTACCCACCGCGTGTCGGTCTTTCGGACACGTATGGAGCCGCCACACATTCGGCATTCGCCGAAGGCGGCTCCACACATTCGGCATTCGTCGAGCAGCGAGCTACTGCTCGCCCAATCCCGAACAGCTGATGTGTTCGGCGAATGTTCGCTGGCTTTGAAGTGTTCAAAAGACCGACACGCGGTGGGTAGGGCGAACCCCAAATGTTCGTCACTCGGCAAATAGCAAGCAACTCATCCACACGGGATTCGGCGAGCGGTTGCTCGCTGTTCGCCGAATAACGAATGTGTGGAGCCGCCATTATACGGGAGCGAACATTTGTCAGATATTGTCAACAACGCTGTTACTATCTTTTATTCTTAATTCAACCAATATTGGTAAAGGAGTAGGGTTAGGGATAGAGATTCAGGGGCTCAAGAAAATTTTGACATATTATATAGGGTGAGTCACGTAACATTAGCACCTCCTGCAGATTTTGAACGGTTGAAGTTATTGCAATGCAGTTTTCACGGAAATGCATGAGGGAATGAGGCAGATTAATACACGTTTTCATTTCTATTTTATAATTGGTATTTTTCGAGGTATTGGGGAAATTTTTTTTTTTTCAAATGTAACTACATATATTTTATAGTCCATCAAGACGAGCGTAAAAAGACGAATCCAATGATATACATATTGTCATACGTTAGATAAGCATTTTCTTGAGTAACTTTGATTTTTTCGAATCGTACTTAACGGATCTTGCAACGCGCCGAGCACGTGCTAGCATGGAGAGCGCTGCGCGACCTTGGTTGGCGGAGTTACATTTAAAATATACGTATATCCTCCAGGGACGCAGCGTCCGAGCCGGGGCAAGCTCTAAGCCAACCACTGGTCTCGCGACGAGCGTGGAAGCGAGTCTGTAAAGGAAATGGGATACGGATGAAGAGGACAGATTGCGCGGGGTCCGTGGTCCGTTTGTTAAGGAACTTCTCTGGCATTCGCTAAATATTCATCGGAGAAAGCACAAAACGAATTAAAAAATGTATCTTCATAATAATAGTTGTAGGAAGGCGTCGAAAAAAATTGGATTTTTGAAATGTTCGAAAAATTAAAAATGACACCTGCGCCATTCTCTTAATCGTCCGTTACGCTATCTGACAACAAAACTGAATTAAAAAATTCAGTGCCACTTTTGTGAAAATGTTGAAAATGTCCCAGGGTCTTCGTGCAAAGTACGCCACCCCCCCTCCAAAAAAAATTAAAATACCGGTTTCAAATTCAAGGAGCTGCGACATCAGTCAGATCGATTGGAGAATATCAATTTTGGTGATAATCCTGCTTACAGTTTATCCGTTAGCGTTGTTCACAGAGGGACAGACATTTTGCAGTCAATCGATTTTTCTGTATCAAGGACCCATAAACCATGGATTCTGATTACACGTGTTAGAGGAAGTAATTTATTGTGCCTCGGGATGAGATTTATCCATTTTTTCGTTACCTGAGCCACGTAATAAGAGTTTTCTGCCGAAAAGTCGCCGTTTTTTCAGCAGCACTACAATACTTTCTCTATACTACGTAAGCAGTCTGCCTCATACCCTCTCCTTCGTTCTTTAGGTTTACGTAATTTACGCACGAGCCCATACCAGGGCATCGGGGTCATCTCCAGCGACAGAGAACATGCTCCATAAAAGTAGTACAAAGATCGTTCTGTTCGAACACAAACCAATAGTAGCAACAACAGTTAATACTTCATACTTGAACTTTCACAAAACTGAGATTAGAGGGATTGTTTCGTTCATAAACAAAACATCGATGAGGCTTCAATAAATCGAGGGTTCTATTAAATCAGTGCTATGAAATACATCGACATCGGTGACGCCTCGCTAGTTCAGACTGGTAAAAATGGAAAGAAAAGCACGAATAAAATGTCAATGCTGTCTACGCGCTTGCGGCATTCTCTGTTCATTCAGTCTGGCGGGTATCGTCGCCTCGCCTCTTTATTTACGCGCTCGTTATTTGTTTTGTCAAAACTGACCTACTCAACGCAGGAAGAACGCTGCCAGGAAACAGATACTGTATCAAAGAGCGACCCTACTACATCACGTGTCTGTGTCATTGTCAAGGGCATACAAAAATTGGTGTTACAACAGCACATACTTTCTCCCATTATTTGCAACTTCACATCGCACTGTCCGGAAAAATTAAAGAAAAGTCCGAGCCGGTTTAGTTGGTTTTTGCTTCTTGAAAACAAAATCCTTTTTTTAATACTACTCCCAGTTTGAAAAAAATTGTACAAGACCTCATAAATATCTAATTTTGAAGAACAAATATCAATAAAAATCCATAAAAATGTGTTACAGGAAGACGCCGCAAATATGTCTAACTTTTGCAATTTTCGAAAATTCGGAGAGTTTAAAGAAAATCGAACTTTTCTTTATCTTAGAAAAAATGGGAATCTTTTTTAGAAAATTTTGAAAATATTCTTGAAGCTTCTTTCACAAAGTACTCCTCCCCCCCAAAAAATCCGTTTCAAATTTAATGGGCCGGGATTTCAATCATATCGGTCAGGGAATATCAATTTTGGTGAAAATCCTGCTTATGATTTAGACGCTAGCATTGTTCACAGACAAACAGACATCACACGAACAGACAGGCTGGACAGACGGTTGGATTGGAAAGCATTTTTTTAAAAATTTAGTTCACGCTGATTACTGATTTCTATAATTAGTAGAAATTGTAATGCAATGAGTACTGACAAGTACACTACAATGTGATGAATATAAAGTGCTTCCAAGAATTAACTCCCTTTCCTCCAAACTAAAAAAATGAAACTCATAATTAACGGTAATATAAATATCAGATAATACAATGTTCGGTTTTCGAATATGTATGAAACTAGTAAACGCTTAGCTTGTAGCAAACTTGCAAAACAAATTTGTATTTTACTGTAAGTTTATTTTGTATTTGCGTTGCCTTTGTATTTGTTACGATGAAATAGGAGCTTTTCAATTCTAGAAAATGAAGTTTGTATTTTATTCAGTTTATTTCGTATCTGCGTTGTTTTCCGTACTTTCTTTAAACGTTGCAGTTAAATTTTAATTTTTAATTACTATTTCAATAACACAATTATAAGTTTTGTTAAATTATTTGAAATCATTTAAAAATATTATTAAAGCACATTTTATGGGTTTGCAATGCTTTTTGCGAGTTTTTTTGCGGGGGGAGGGGGGCTGGGGGAGAAGTTTTCCAAGCCTGGTTGCAATGCACCCAGAAAATAGCGAGACGACGCTCAGCTGATGTGGGAACGCTCGCACAGAGAGGCCTCATTCACAATGAAAACTTAAACGGAAAAACTGTACACTTAAACTTAAATGCTGTATCCTTCAAGTTACACGTAAAAACAAGCATTCACAATGACGAACGTAAGTTTCGCCTGAACCGATCAGAATTCAACGTACTGAAACTTGATCGATTCGTTTCTAGCACGGTGGAAAGATCTTTCCACCATAGTTTCTAGCTTTTTCTTCGGCATTCCTATCGATTTGTCTTGATATATATGCGAGTAGCTGTTGTAGTAGTGCTCGCATTTCCTGTATCTCATAAACAAGGATTCTCTTGTACCAATTTCACGAGTAATTAGTTTATTCATGTCAAGTTAAAGACGCATAAAAATTACCCAAATTCTTACTTTGAATTCATTACGCGCATCAAAACCGTCCATTAACTAGTTTTATTACATTACAATAACAAAATGACATAACCAGAAACTATCTGAACACAACTGAAATCGACCTTTTTATCTCTCTATCATATCTAGTTTTCTCATGTTAATCTCTCGCTTTTTTAAATTTATTATTATTATTACTATTATTTTTCATCTTTCAACTATTAATAGTTAAATTGTTGGGAAGGGATTCTGAAACTCAAGAAAGCGTGCGATTTCTCCCCCATATGTCACACAGTTTTTTTTACTGCTTTTGACTAAATAAATAAATAAATATCTAAATACCTTCCACGCTGCTCACTGATTGGTCTTCGGTAGAATTCCGACGTAAACTTAACGTAAAAGCTAGGAGCTTGTGAAGTCTTTAGTCCACGGTTACGTCACGAATTGAATTGTGAAGAATGGTCTCGCTTAGCAACTCATTTGTAGGTATTGCGGCTACGTGACGTTTCCGTTTGCATTGCGAACGAGGCTCGGGAGTCGCCACAGCCACCCAGCGCCAAGCGACCGACGGGCGGCCCGGCGCAGCTCGGCTCGGCTGGACGATCGCTCACGCGCCTTCTCCTCGCACGTCCCCTTTAACGGACGAGGCGCGACCAAAGGGCAGCAACCGAATTGAATCCCGGAGTGCGGTGTAAATTAATCCAATTACTTGTTGATGCGATCAAGAACCATTACTCGTTTAGCTTTTTGTGCCTTCCTTACACAGATTAATTATTTAAGAGGACAGACAGGTTGCGAGGAGACAGAGGGCGCGTGTTCCGAGCCCACGCGCTGGAAGGCGCTGCCTCACTGACCGTTGCAGCGTCAAGGATACGATTCCCAGATGTCCGGGTTCTTGGTCTCTGTCGTGATTTGTTTTCAAAAATCTTGATTTTTAAAAAAAATAGTATCATCTATTTACTGCAAAATTTAATTTTAATATTTTTTTAAAATATAAAGTATACAAAAAAATTGTTCGAGAAAAGAATGGTATTAAGAGTGTGTGTTTCTAACTATAGATCGGTGTTTCTAACTATAGATCACGAGACCGGAAAACACCCTAGAAGAACGAATCTAAAATCGATAAGAGGCGTTCCGAGCAAACGACAACAATAAGAAAATAATAAACCTTTCGCCCTACTTTGCGACTCTAATAATCGCACAGGAAACAAGCGTGTAACCCGTTGGTTTATCAATCCACAAATATCACTTTCCTTCATATGTTCCAGAGCTCAAGGCTATCGATTCAAATACCTAAATTGACGTCTTGCGGTAAAAGCAGATGTAAGAGCTATTTTCACTCTGTAGTGGAAAATGAGTTTAAGTATTTATTTTACGTCATAGAACAGTTCAAACTGTGTGGGACGTACTACAGCGACAAGTGGAATCTGTTCACATTTCTCGAGCTCTGGGATTCCTATACCCTCGCCCATAAATATATTAAATTGAATTAGAATACAGGCTTGAACCCTTCTAAATAAGTACACAAATTTTATATTCTTAGGATGCCATGTAGCCTACTATAAGGAAAAAGATATAAATAAATTAGTGGTGCTAAACCAGCACATACTTTCTCGCGTTTACTTTCATGCAAAATTACACGAGACGTAATTCACTTAAAAAAAAAAAAAAAAAAAAAAAAAAGTCTCAGGGTTTTCATGAAAAGTACTCCCCAAAATTAAAATATCGATTTCAAATTCCAGGGGCCTCGACGTCAGCCAGATCGATAGGGGAATATCAATTTTGGAGAAAATCTGCTGAACGGTTTAGGTGCTAGCGTTGATCACAGACGGACGGACAGACTTTTGCCGACAATCGGTTTTTCGGTTTCAAGACCCACAAAACGGATTCTAGCTACACGTGTTAGTTTTTTTTTCTTCTTCTTTCTTTTTTTCCTTTTTTCTCTTTTTTCCCCATTAATTTAGCAATTGGATTTATCCATTTTTTCGATACCAGGGCCCTGTAATCAAGAGTTTTCCAGCCGAAAATTCGCAGTTTTTTCGCGCAGTATTACGTAATTTTCTCTCTACTCCGTAGCGAGAAAGTAAATACTTGAAAAATTCAACCACGTGTGTGGTACTATAAAACGATACTTCATAAATAAAACAACCAAAAACTCAAATGAAATTCTATAAATTCATGGCTATTACAAGTTGACTGTATGGCAGAGAAAATTGGACCATAACCAAAAAAGACGAAAACGGAATTCAATCCGTAGAAATGATACTTTTGACATATACACTTGGGAAACTGAGAAGGTACTCAATAATGAAATTCGCGAAAAGTTACATGCGAGCAGCTTAAACACTGCGATAAAAAGAATACAGAACAAAATGATGGGACCACATACAACAAATGCCAACGAGACTTCCGCGAAAGTTCCTGAGGAAAGAAGTCCGGGGGCCCCCAAGAAAGAGACGGGTGCAATAACAAAGGTGAAACCGCAACGGCCACCATCCCAATCCCTGAAGGAAGAAGATGAATACTTGAAGCAAAGAGGGTTTCTTTGCAAGTATTCATACGAAAATAATCGTTACCGTGTAAGGAGATCTATTTTCACAAACAAATCAGCTACAGATTTGGTTATAATCCCTTCTCGTGCTCTTTGTGAATTCTCCACTTGGGGGCATCCATGAAATATGTAACGTAAATGTGAAGTATTTTTACCTCTCTCCCCTGAAGAGCACCTTTAACGCGCCCTTGAATCCCCTAAATAATTACACAAAGCTTGCAAAATCACCCTTCCCATGTACAATAGGTAAAGTAAATTAGGTAACAGTAAAAACAATTTGTATTAATATTATTTGTATTATATATTAAAATTCATAATTAGTCACAATTGGTTGGCGATGCTGACTGCACTTAACAATAAGATTGGAGACAATATTTGAGTGATAGGAGGACATACACGCGAGGAAACTTCTGACAAGCCGAGCTTATGCCATGTGGGGGATCCATGAACGAAAGTCTACAGTACCAATTTAATTGCATTCTGCAATACACTCTAGGTAGAGCAATTTTAAATTTTCTTTTTTTTTTTTTTTTTCTTTCTTCTTTCTAGTACACTGAAACGCTGCCTCAAACCCTCCCATCCTCTCGCGTTACGAGATTAACCCCACACTGCCAAGAGAACGTGGGGAACGATTATTTCAATAACTATATCCCCCCCTCCACTGAGCTCAAGAAAATGTGTACAGATAGTAAAGTTAAATTTTTACGCCGATATATAAATTTGTTACGCTTATGTATACATATACACGCTGTTTATTAAACCTACTGGCACAAACACCTATAAAATACTGAAGATATTGATATAGACAATTCTGCAACAAACTCAACATTACTATTTTAATATATCATTTCTTTCTTTTAATAGCTACATGTTTTCGGAAGCCCAGAAACACATTCAAGGTAAATGTACACCAATAATCAAGTGCAAAGTGTAATTTGCTTTTCTACCAAGTAAATCAAATTAATGCTTGTACATTTAAAACTATGTCTATTTTGGAGGGAATAGTTCTACCAGCATAACTCAACAAAAAACAAAATTGACTTTATTAACCAACACACGATTAGTAAAATGAGTATCATATGTTCCCTTAGAATGACATTTCACTTTCAAACATACTACACTTCAGAAATTATTTAATAAACCTATTTTTTGTGGTCAGCAACAAGCTGAAAGAAATATACCTTCTATAAAGCAAAGCACATTAGAGGAATCCATTAAAGAAATAAAAAGAAAAATAAGCAATGAGGACAATAACTCTACTACATTTGAAGGCACAGAGAAAAAAAAAAAAAGAAAAGAAAAGAAAAAGAAAAAAAAGAAAGAAAAAGAAAGAAAGAAAAAAGGGGGGGAATATAGAAGCTTGTGCTTTGTTAAGGATCTAAAGACTGCCTAGTTATATTCAATTCACTATAAATAGTAACAAAACTGAATAACACACCATAAGAATTAGTACATTTTTATATCAATGAGGACTACAGGAGGAGATGAATACATTTTTGACTAACCTAACAAGACAACACACTACATTTTTTCTAATTCATTATAATATGATTAGTAACTGGTTGAAAGATATGATTCTTGTTTCATTGCTTCATGCCATTCAAACATTTCACAAACATTTGAACTCCTTTCATGGGAAATACAGCTTCCTCTTAAGACCAACACAACGTCTTCACTGCAATCTCTCTTGAGAAAGTTTACACAGAATTTCCCAGGCTCACCATTGTTAGAAATAAGATTAGAATGAACAGAAGGAAAATTTAGATCTGTAATTAAGCTTTCTAACTACTGAAATGGAAATCATTAATGAAACGCTGGACGTACATTTAGCTGGTCAAATTCCAACATCTGTACCTCCTGCAATTCCTCATGTGCCATTTGGCATACAATGCTAGAAATGTTCCATTATCCAAAACAGAAGAATACAATTAAAAATAACAAGATTTGGAGAGGATAAAAACAACTCACACCAAGTTTTAAAAAATAGTATATCATTACTAAAGAATAAAACCTGTTGATTCAATTTAATGATATAATGTATGTGTCATAAGAAAACTTCATGAAACATTAAGTGGTCACAAATAACCACATTTGTTGATGTGACATCAATTTTTTTTATTAAAAAATAATAATATGCCAGAAAGACCATTTATACCTAAAATTAAAGAATTGATTTGAAATTACTAATGAATTTTACTGTTATATTTAGTCAGAATAACAAGAAAGAGAATATTTTTATAATTTTGTGAAGAATCTAACAACAGCAATACCAACACAAAATTCTTAACAGAGTAGTAATAAACCCAATGCGAACAATCAAATTATAGATGTTTGATCAAACTAAGAAACAAAATTAATTGTCAGTGGTGACACCTTTAGGAGTGTAGATGTTTCCAAATTAATTTTAGACTATCAAGAAATATACAAATATTCTCAGTACAGGAAATTCATTTCCTATAGGTTAAGACAAACCACATCTTCAGTTGGAGGTTCTATAAATTTACGACCAAACTGTTTCAAAAATTATATTACACAAAATCAAAACTAGTAAAAAAAAGGTTTGGTGAAGGTAATCTGTATCTCTCTACCAAATTTTTTTAACTAGTTTTGATTTTTTGTAATATAATTTTTGAAACAGTTTGGTTGTAAATTTACAGAACTTCCATCTGAAGAGGTGGTAACACTACACCCAAAAACTGGTTATTTTAGTAATATTAAGTAAATTTCTCTTGAACTGAGAAGTTTCTTGTTTTTGTTGATAGTCTATAATTGATTGGGAAACTTCTACTCTCCTAACAATATGAACAAAATAAAACAACTAAACAAATGAAGAGTAACATCAAAGCAAAATAAATACTCTCAAGTTGCAGGAAGGGGAAAATATTTTCCAAGGATTCCTTATTGACAACATACTCTAAACCTATCCTACAACTAAGAGAAACCTCTTCTATCCCCTACAACTAAGAGAAAATAGAAGTCAATAGTGCATTTGGCAAAGAAATGAAGACCTGACAGACAGATAAGAGAACTTTCTCTGAGACTGAAATATGACAAGTCTCATTTAAAGGTATTTAAATACCTTACAAAAATAAAAGCAAATAAATTCAGAAATCACATACAACAGTATAAACAATATCTGATCAAAGGAGTTTTCACAAATGCCAGAACAAATGAATTCTGAATCATCAAAACTTATCTGCATTAAGGTAACCAGCTTCAATCACTATCAATTATGAACAGAAACATAAATTTAGTTTAAAAGTGAATCTGTTTATTGAACATACAATTCACTTTATAAGCTTACACTCATGAAATGGAAAAGAAGCAACAATATTCTAGAGTAATAATAAACACAACACGAAAGAAAAACATAACAAGGGCTAAGATTTCTATTGAATAACATGTACCTAAATATGTATGTATATATGTACTAAAAATGTTTAAAATCTGGCGTAAAATATGAACTGAGTAAAAAAGATTTAAATAGTAAAGATAATGTAGTAATGAATTATTAAAAGTTACATAAATGGGATTATCATAGTTGTAATAGAAGCTGCTGAATAATATGTAATCATGTACTAAAGTACACTGAACCTTATTGTAATACCAAATGTAAGATCCTTATTCCTTTTCTGATCATTTCAAATAAGCACCATTTTAAAAGTTCAAATGTGAAATTGGTCTTTTTATCTCTCAATATTATTGTCACTGGCTAAAATGCCGCTCAACATAGCAAAAGTATGAAGTTCATCTTGAATCTTGTAATATATTGTAGATTTATGTCTAAACCCGATTCATAATTTTTAATTGCATTAAAAATAATCTTCCATTAATAATTTTGAAAGACTATAACATTAGACACATAGCTAATAAAATGTTGAAACATGGGAAGATGTATGCATTTTCCTTAAAGATGGGAAATACATACTATTTCTGGAAATTGGAATAAACGAATAGATTTCAATTCATTTCCAAATTCTAATTAGTAAACACATGACAAAAGCTAGTAACTAATGAGCAAACAAATATGTAATTAATAGAAATCTTAGCGCTGGACAGGAGCAGAGAAAAATATAAAATACAAATTTATCTTTAATTTTCAGAAGAAAAGTTCAATCGGTAGAAGAGTTTTTTCCCAAAAGATTAATTTTCCGAACAAATTCCTGCATCACACTTCACAATCCAGTACATAATAGACTTGCAACAGCAACTTTTCTTAACCCTAGAAAGACCAACATAAAATCAATATCATTCAAGATCAATGGAGAGCAAAAATTGCCTGCTTGTTGTTTCTTAATAAAGAATCTAAATGTCTCAGCAGTGAAAAGATATTATAAAAATATATGATCTGGTCTAGTTTTCACATATTTCAGGTTAAATGTTTCCATTCCCAGTTATTATTGTAAACATACATTTCAAATTTTAACATATATTATTCTCTGATCACTTTCCCTTCTAAAGAGCATATTTTTGGTATGTATTTTGCAAACATTTTAGCCTCTTCTAGCACAAGATATTATTACTTTAGTCTTATCTTTAAAAAACTGAGCCATTTAATTTAGTAGTCCTTTAGAACTTTTGTCTTTCATGAAATTTCTACAAAAACATACTTGCTTTTAATGGTTAGCCACCAGGAAGGAAGTGTACACAGGACCCTAATAAGACAAATACATGGAGCTATAAGAAATTTTGATCAAAACGAACAAGGATATTAATGAAATAAGGAATTTTAATAATTAAGGAATTATTTCTCCCCATAAAATAATACTCTAATGTTTGCTTCAAATACATCTAAATTGCTACAAATGACTAGTTCATAAGATATATTAAAAGTCCCTTGACAAAATTTTAGATAATTTTGTAATACACTTTGGATTGCACCTGTTACAAAACTTAAATTAATAATAATATTACTAGAAAATTAATATCCTCTTGGGGGATAATTGAAAGAAACTCAGGAACAATTTAATAGATGTCATAAAGACTCAAAGTTAGCTCACGCAAGTCTGCACGATGTTTCACAGTTCAAGCTTTCAAAAGCACCTGGATTGCTGTTAAACCTAGCAATTTCAACCTACAAATAGTCCCATGAATTACAAACAGGTAGGCCTCCAGTCCCCACAGCTTAAATATTGATGTTATTGTTTTAGATTATTTTAATACATAAACGAATATACTGATACAACTAATAACATACATGTGCATTATATTAATTTTAAAATAAATAAATTAATAAATTTCTGGCTCAGCAAATAAGAAAGAAAACTTTCTTGCATAAACATTTGTATTTAGAATTAAAAAACCCTATTAAATTTCCAGGTGAAAAAAAAAGACCTACATTCCTTCATAACATAGAAATGTATTAAACTACATTACATCAAGTCTAAAAATACTACAAATATTTCCAAAATGTATTGTGAATCTTCAGTTTTCAAGTGAAAAGATTGAATTTTTTGTACCCACAGCTACAATCACTGTAATAATTCAAATTATAACAAGCACTTGTGATAAACTGCAAACATATTTTGAACAAAAAGAATATTAGAAACAATTTCAATGATTTTCAGCTTCCTAAAAAACTGAAACCTTTGAATAAACAAATAATAATCAGTGGGCCTTTGAGTCCCACCTCCTGGCAATGGTAGAACTGTTAATCATAGTGTTATAAAATGTAGATCCGTTTGGGTATACTTTAAAAAAATTCAAGAATAATTACAGAGATAATGCCATATCAAAGACTCAAAGAGTTGGCTCATGTGAACATTCACGATGTTTCACTGTCCAAACACTGAAACGCTTGCACTGCTGTTAACCATTAAGACAAACATACATCACCTGATGAAATAAAAATGGCACTGTTTCCTCACATACAGAAAAGAAGCACTATTATACTGATACTGACACTAAGAATCTCTTAATAGTACTGTTCCCTGATAATATGAACACTTAAATGAAAAGAATGGGGGGGATAGATAGTGATGTTGCATAATCAAGCAGTACGAATCAGAGTTGTTAGTTCAAAGGCAAAACTACTCATCTTAAACAACTTGGCTTCATCTTATCAGAAATTTCATTTCTCAAGAATTCTAGTGTCCTACCTTTGAAATTTCCACTGCATATCCATTATTGAAGTGTATTACTAACACAAGTGAAACCTTTACAGTTGAAAACATAATTTCTAACATTTTCAGGAGTTTAAATAATTAGAAAATATATTTTACTTTTAATTCAGGGCCATTCCATAACTAAAATATAGGGTAAATACTGAACATCAGAATGTAAACAATTTAAAAATAAGAAAGATAGGTAAGAAATATTCTTCTGCATGAAAAATCATTATTAACATATCTATAATATTAGAAAATGAACATATTAAATACCTGAAATTCACTTTTACAAAACTGACATTAACTTCAGTAAGACTTACCTAACACTGAAGTAATACAAGAATACAGTGCCAACTGATCATACAAGTCATTCACTCTCAGTATATAACTTCGAATCTCCCACAACAGAATCGAGGCAAAGTAATTACAAAATTGGCAGATAAAAAAAAAATCACCCACGTAACCTTGTTCCCGTGCACATCCGCATCTTATCGATAAAGTTCTGAATCTACACTATCACTTTCATTCTGCTACTCACATGAAGAAACTTCCAGTGCCGGTTGTTTCCGTTTTGTTACATCCAGAGGTTAAAACACTTCACTTCTCCGAACGCACTTAATTTATCACGATATTTCCATACTTCAGCAAGACATCACCACTGACACCTCGCTCTCACAACAATTGTTTCGCCGAACGCGAATAAGTGATGTATTGCTGATGATCTGCCGTAGTCCACAGTGCTGCTACCTGGCCGCCATTTTTTGAGTTCTGGTCGCTAGCGATGACCGAGTGCTGCAGTGTTTCTCTAAGGGTAGCCAACGTGAGCACATGAATTGGGACAGTCTCTCGATACGACAAGTTGGGTTTACAAAGTTGGTTATCGGATGTCCGCAATAGGTGAATGGAAGATGCAAAGGACAAAACGTCAAAAACAGTGTTCTTAGTTCTGAAATTATAATATACCCTATTATCCTCAGTAAAAAAATAACGAATCCATCAGATTTGCGAGATAGAAATGTAGAGATTAAAAAGCAAACCCTCCGAATTTGTTACGTTCAGTTAATGTTTCTCAGACTTAAATCTATAATTTTTAAAAAGTGCTGAATAGAACATAGTTTTGTGAGCAACAATGCGAAAGATAATTGATACGCAACACTACGACAGTACGACCTTGTGAGATTGTTTCACATGGAACTCACATTCGTTCTTGCATATTCCTTCCTTACGTAACGCGTTCATTCGTCCCGAGTGAACGAAAGTCTTAAGGGTTCACGGCCGGATTGTAAGTCGCTTGATATGGCTTTCTCAATTCCTGTTTCCCGCTTAGGGCGGGCAGTTGCTGTGCATTTACGGCATGCTCGCGTGAAGCCAACGAGAGTGATAAGCGCTACATTTAATACAACTAGTATCAACATGCAAGCGGTGAGCAAAATTCGTGTGCCTAGCGAACTGTATCTATTAAAAGACAGCAGGGGTAAAGCTATTTTTATCATGATAATAAGCAGATTGCAACGTTCACTTCACTGTTGGTATTTCTTAATAAATCTACGACATTTATTTTACTTCTATTCATTTCTTGTTAGTGTAGTGTTGATTGGGTGGCAATGAAATATGCGTTACAGACGATGTGATAAGAAAATATTTAATATGACAGTATCAGATAAAAAACTGGTGTTTTGCAGTTTTTTCAATAGTTTTGCAAGTTATTCCTTTACCCCTTGTGTTACCCAGAAGTGTCAACTTTATTTTGAGAATACCTATAAAGCTTTAAAAAAAATCTGACAGGTGCTAAGGCTAGTAAGGTCTAAGAGCTGCAGGTTTTGAATTTCAGTGAGAACAAAATGCATCAGCTGCTGTTAAAGCTATATTAATTCCGCGTATTTGCTAATTTGTTTTTTCTGATATAAAATTTGTGTGTTGATAATAAAAATTGCATCAATAATTAATATACTCTGTACCATTGCAAGAGTTTCTGATATTTACACCCTCATGTTATCATTTTAACTCCAATACTGTCAGAAGCATTGTTGTTGTTATTATTATTATTATTATTATTATTATTATTATTATTATTATTATTATTATTATTATTATTATGTTTTTATTTTTCTGGGAATTCGATACTTTGGAAGGAAATAAACGTAGAGATCTCTTATTTTTATTGCTTTGTTTTTGCAGGCAAAGAAAACCAGAAAAGAAAGAGATACTTTTGGTGAATTGGAAGTGGAAGCTGATAAGTACTATGGAGCGCAGACTGTCCGGTCCGTAATGAATTTTCCTATTGGCGGACCAACGGAACGAATGCCTGTATGCTTCTTTTCTATTTTTCTCCCATGGGCTTTGCAATTTTTTTCTGCATAAAATAATGTAATATTTGTGGTGATGATTTTCACTCTCTGACTTGCCTGTCACCAACTCTAACCAATTTAAAGCATAACCATAAGAATAATAACATTATCTGATTTTATCTTGTACCTTCAAGTAATTCAGATTGTATATCACATCTAGATTAATATTAAGGAAGTACGTGCTAATGAAGTACCCCAGATGTAAATAAGATATATTTTTCTTTATCTCTTTTGCTAATAATATCATAGATATCTGAATTTTCAGACTGAATATGTGCCCCCATGTGCTCCTCCAGAAATTCAGGACTGAGTATTTGCAATTGTATAAATCACTTCTGTTTGTAAAATCTTATAAAGAAAATAAATCGTAAAATTTTATTCAGATGTCTGAAACATGAGCTCTTATCTTACGTCTTGCTCATCTGATAGCCAATACAACCATAACACACAATTAGACTCTAATTGTGAATATTTTATATGTACTTCATTTTATTATTTGCAGCAAGTAATGAGCTGAAGCAGATAAAAACATTCACTTATAAAAAGAAATACAAATTTAATAGTACTGCTCAAATCAAATGAAATCCTCCCCATGCCCCGCAATTAACACTAAATTATGTATCTTTCATATTTTATCTCAATTGCCCTAAATAATTGGAAACTCACAAACTCTTACAAGATCAATAATTGGCAATCACAGTTGGTGTAAAGTAAAAAATGTCATTTTTATCATAGTAAACACAATTTTTGTTTTTGACAAATATATTATTGCATTGATAATTTTTTATTGAGATTTTAGTCATTATCAAACTGAAACTTTTTTTTGCACGAAATGATTTTCTTTACAATTCTGTTTTTGAGATCTCAAACAAATTAATACAAAAAATACACATCTTTTTCTTTTCTAGTATCCTATTATTACTGCAATGGGCATTTTGAAGAAAGCTGCTGCACTTGTCAACAAAGAATATGGACTTGACGCCAAGCTTGCTGACGCAATTGCTCAGGCTGCTGATGATGTGATATCTGGCAAACTTTACGACGACCATTTTCCTCTGGTAATTTGGCAGACCGGATCAGGAACACAAACTAATATGAACACCAATGAGGTAGGTAGTGGCTATGTTGCCTCTAGGTTTGATATATTTTTCATCAAAAAACAGTAGAAAACTGTATGTGATATAGGAGGAAAAGTAAAACCTGCACAGGTTTTCTTGAGCTACTGAATCCCTACCCCACCCTATTACTGTATGTAGTTGAATCATGATTAAATGAACATCAAAGTAAGGTAGGCAACATTGGAAAACTATATATTTGCGCTCTCAAGTAATACTTATTTGCGGAAAACAAAGATTTGGTTGTGTAACATTGCTAACAAAATAGCAACTCGCACTCCCAGCTCTACTTCCACCACAGCTAGAACATATGTTAGAACTTGCCTGTTACACCATGCAACATGCCCTCTCAAAGCCACTTTGTGTATGATACTTCTTGTGAAACCGTGGTAATTTTTTGTATTTAATTTCACTGGAGCACTTGTAAGTCGCAATTTCATTTCCAATTGGTTTTCTTATCCTGGTTGTATACGTTCCTTATTTTTGCATTGGTTATCCCAGAAGAGACTAAATATATTTCTCATATTTTTGTTTCATGTTTAGTCTGAGAACGCATCCAGTTTCTTATTGTAATCGCTCTCTCTTCATTTTCAGGTGATCAGCAATCGTGCCATAGAAATTTTAGGAGGGGAGTTGGGCTCAAAAAAACCCGTGCACCCCAACGACCATGTCAACAAAAGCCAGAGTTCGAACGACACATTCCCCACTGCAATGCACATCGCTGTTGCACGAGAGATCCACTGCCTACTCTTGCCTGCCCTGGAGAAACTGCACAACGCCATTGACTGCAAAGCAAAGGAATTCAAGGTGAGACTTTTTTTTTTTTTCTGTTAACTAAACTGATCAACATTATAGATCCCCCAAAAAGAAGCAGAAAAAGAGTACAATAAACAGCAAATTGTTTGTGACTTTCTTGTTGTATGTGGGAGGGAATGCAATTCCAATATCCAATATTGATATCCGGACTTTTTTATTGAGAAGTTGAGAAAGTTTGCTATTCTTTTACTTGTGTATAAATTTACGTGCTTTTGACCTAATCTCGAGAAGATATCATTGATTTTGTACTTGTAGCATTACTCTGAAATTAAAATTGTTCTAGGTAGATTATAAATAGTCATAGAAGACTCTAAATTCCCCGAAATTCCTTTATTGGTAGGTTTAGTCAAAAAAGGGCAAAGAGTAAAGTGTTAATTTACTATTACTTGTTGTTCTAATGAGTGTGTGTGTGTGTGGCCACAATAGTTTTTACAAGGGCAATCTGCTGCAAGTGATTGGATGTTCTTCTAAAATATGTTTCAACTGCTATACAATATTATTGTCTAATTGATCACAGGACATCATCAAAATTGGGCGCACACATCTCATGGATGCTGTGCCCTTGACCCTGGGACAAGAATTTAGTGGATACGCGACCCAGTTGAAGAACGGTATTGAGCGAGTGAAAGCCACCCAGCCCAGGCTGTATGAACTGGCATTGGGTGGAACCGCAGTTGGCACAGGCCTCAATACAAGGATTGGGTTTGCTGAGAAGTGTGCTGCAAAAATCAGTGAACTCACAGGTGAGACAATTTTCGTTGCCTTTCTGTGTTGATAAAAATCCTTGTCAATGACCCTCTTTATATATATATATATATATATAAATGTCAAAGTTTACAGAGATAAAATATAAAATTCAATGTGAAACATTATAATTAAAACTAATTAGAAAGATCTCATCTAACATTGGTGGAAGATGGTTCTCACTCTAGTAAAAAATGTATAAATTGCGTGAAATAATTAATAGTTTCTGTATTAATGTAATTCACAAGTAATAATTAGTTAAACATGTTTCACAGGTATTGGTTAAGTTGCAGAGAATGAAAATTGTGTGATTAAATCAGCCAAAATTTTGGAATTATCATTTCATTCTCAGGGCTTGCTCAAATAAAAAAAAAAAAGTACAAAAAAAGGTGACATGTTACTTGTGGAACCAGATTACTTTTTGACATAAGTGTGCATGTGATTTTTGTAACCTAGAGGATATTAATGGGCATGAAGCGTACGATAAAATGGAATGAATGGGCACAAAAAAAGGTATTCAAAAATGTAACCAAGAGGTTTGGAATGCCAATTCCACACATTTGTTTCAAATTTTTCATTGCACTTTTTTTTTTTAATTCTTGAAAAATTCCTGAATTGATGAAAAATGAATTTTAAAGTTTTTTGATGTACATTGGAAGTTTTAGACTTTCCTAGAAAATGACCATAGGTGAGAAATACAAGGGAGATGTCTTGGATACAGCAACTCAAGGTCATCACGTTCGTAAATTTTTTGTCACTCTTGGATGCAAGCCAACTGCCTACGCAAAGCAATTCATGAATATCTCTCTCAAGTTGTGTTGTGTAATTATTTGCTTAGAAAGCTTATATGGCAGTGTTGGGTTCTTTTGTCAGTGAAACTTAAAGTAAATCAGTGTTCCTAAGACTAACACACATGTCCTAGCAGTTTAATCATGGCAGCAAAAGTCAGACTTATTGAACTAGTGTTACAACAGCACATACTTTCTTACATCAGTAATGGTTATGTAAAAACACAATTTCTCTTTATGTTATACATCTTGGACATCATTTGTTGAACTCTTTACCAATTGTAGTGAATTAGGCATGAAAATTTAATACTTTAATACAATTCGACAATCCAAAATTCCATCCCATATACCCAGAAACTGCCCAAAATGAGAAGTTATTCTGAGAATTTCAAATTGCTGTGTTGCGTCATTCCCATTATT
This sequence comes from Teleogryllus occipitalis, assembly GCA_011170035.1. Classification (NCBI taxonomy): domain Eukaryota; kingdom Metazoa; phylum Arthropoda; class Insecta; order Orthoptera; family Gryllidae; genus Teleogryllus; species Teleogryllus occipitalis. The sequence goes on from BLKR01004004.1 coordinate 95,639, forward strand.
GTTTTGCAATGTGATAATTCTGAAAGATTCTATCAAAAGAAGAGTGAGAAATTTGAATTTGCAAAATTATGCCAAACTACTCATTTTCAAAAAATCTTATATGACCTTTCTTAAAGAATTGATTTTTAGAACAGATTTTGTTTCGCAAGAAAATATCAATATTGAAATTTTGCAATGCTCATATTCAAATATTACAAAGCGTTCACCAAAAATGGGATTGGTGACAGGTTTTACCAATTTTCGCTACATAAATAGAATTTAAAAAAAATTTAGAGCTGTTTTTAAGAATATATTTGTTTACAAATGGCCTATGTTTATCACAAAATTATTCAAAAACTACTCATAATTTCAAAATATTGAGTATGACCTTATTTCAAGATCGTTTTTTGATGGGCAGATTTCATTAAGAAAATAACTTCTACGTTCAATGGTGTAAGGCTGTAGGAAGATAGAAAAAACTTTTTTTGAACTTTTGAAATTTTCCAAAATTCAGGGAGTTAAACAAAAAATTGAACATGATTTTCTGAAGGGTCTTGGGCTCTATAATTACAGTTTAGCCACTAGCATTGTTCAGAGATAGAGGAGTAGGCATTTTGCTGTAATCCAATGTTTTTGTGCCAAGCAAAGACGCAGCAAAAGTTGATTCTGACTACACATGTTAGAGGAAGGAGGAAGTAATTTACTATGTATAGGAACAAGATTTATTCATTTTTTCATTACTAGGGCCCGACAATTAGGGTTTTTCTGTCAGAAAATCACTGTTTTTCTCCTCTTAGAATTCTTTCACTAACTGCATAAGCAATATGCGAGAAAGGGGTAAAAAAAGGGAAGATAATAGGAGGATGCAAAATGGATAAACACTGGAATTATGAAAAAGCCTAATTAGTAATTGAGCTTTCAACAAAGCATTATGTCGACTTACTTCGTTTTTAACAACCGGAATCTACTAGTTTGAAAAAATATAAACATATTTTCACAACAGCAAAGTAAAACTGAAGTTTTAAAAGGTTTTGAGATTTCTATATTAGATGGGAAACTCATTCCAAAAACTTGCTAGTGTTAGTTGGGTATCTATGAATGTCTTGACACAGGTTATTACTTGTATTTCTTATGACTTATCAAAATATTTTTCAGACTTTAAGCCATTCCTCCTTGTTTGTTATTACATAACTGCATTATTATTTGGATACTGGCATATTTGTTGCACAATCTATAAAATCAGTGATAAAATAACATCAGTGATAATTAAAAAGATAACCTCCTAGATGTCCCTATCAAATTCATGTGAGTGTTGTTACACAGGAAACTTAATTGGTGGATCTTTATTTCTTTGAAGTGGATCACTGTCCTATTAATCAGTTTTGATCTCTCACAAAGTTTAGGATAGTTGGTCCTCATTATGAAGAATATTGTTGTGAAAAATCAGGAACCAAGATACAATCATTGCATGTGCCCGTTCCCATGAAGTAGGTGAAAAGGTATAGGGTAAATGTCAGACGCAAGGCAAAGCATGCAAATTATTGGATTATCTTTGAGTGATATATATAAAGAAAAGATAGACGTAAACCTTGTAAAATACGTGGTTACTGAACATTTTTGTAGAAAAAATGTCAAAAATAAAGATGTTTCATAGATTGAATCCTATTTTATATATTATTGATCATTTCATGGACTTGGTAGTTTTCCTTAATGGAAAGGTACAATGAAATACCAGGGGGTTTAGAGGTGTTTATTAGCCAATAGAAAATAACTCTGAGCTATTTTAAATTCGTGTCTATTCTTAGAAAATGCAAATTCAATATATACTGTACTTGGGGCTAGATTATGCTTTCCATGGGCCTAATGAAGACCCAAACAAAGATTTGTAGAAAAGTACTGAAACATGCATTGTGATACACATTTATTATTTTGTATAAATTATGCATTACTTTTCTGTCAAGTGTTTTTAGTTTCTATTCTATTTTTTTTATTCTATTCTATTTCCATTCTAATTTTTCTACCACACTGAATGCTTCTTAAGCAGATCAGTTTTCAAATTTAATTTTCATTGGCTCTTAGCACATTGGCTAATTTGTCAATCACTGTTCCCTTTGAGGTACATTCTGTATTCTAGAGCTGAAGCACAAGGAGTAGTAGAACTTGGTTAAAATATAATTGAAAAGAAATTAGTATAAAGCCAAAAAGTGGGAGATGGATAAAGAATCTATTGATAAATTTTATAAGTGCTGAAAGTGTTGGAAGACATGTTGGCTAGCTATCTCAGTTGAAAGGAAGATTCTATGCACTCTACTGTAAATGCAACACCTATGTGGGGGCTTAGAAACAGGTGGAAAGGTTTTGGGGTATTGTCAATTTTGGGGAGCTCAGTAAAGAGAAGCTCTTTAGAACAATTTCAGAAAAAGAGAGTTGTATTCACCTACTGTTTTCCCTATTGCAGGACTTCCATTTGTTTCGGCTCCCAACAAGTTTGAGGCCCTGGCTGCGCATGACGCGATGGTGGAGGTTTCTGGTGCCCTTAACACTGTTGCTGTAAGTTACATGAAGATTGCCAACGACATCCGCTTCCTTGCATCAGGCCCACGGTGCGGTCTGGGTGAACTTAGTCTGCCTGAGAACGAACCAGGCAGTAGCATCATGCCAGGTGAGGCAGCACCTTTGCAGACAAAGAGCAATTTATTGACCCAAGTTTAGACTTTACTCAGTTATTCAATGTTCACAGCAGGGTTTCAACTACTGAGAATCTTATTTCAAAAATTTAAAGAGATTCTTATTAAAAAAAAATCATAGGTTCTTGTCATACGTGGCACACAAAATCCATCCTTATCGTCTTCTTGTATATTTTACAATGTCATATTTATATTTGAAAGTTTAACAGACAATATGAAAAGTGTGGAATTATGCGATATTTCCTATCTTTATGTGAATCCAAATAACATAAGAAGCAAAAGATTATTGAAATAATTCAATTGTGTATCAGAATGTATATCTTCTTTGTAACTGAAATTCTTACAATTTTTATTTGTGGGGCAAGTTGACTCTGATGTACTATGGATTTCAGCTCTGAAGAGGTCAATTTTATTATGTCAAAATGTCAGCAGTAAAATAATTGATTTTAAACTAAAACCTGAGTAGTTTCAGGCTTTGATCCACATGGTCTTTACATTTATCCTTTTTTTTTTTTTAATGTACAGGTAGTTATAAATTAGCCAATCTAATGAATAATATTTAATTTTAAAAGCATTCACAAAGGTTTAAAGATAATCAAAACGAGACTCATGTATTATTTATTCAAATTGTCATCAGTATAAAGTTTCTTTGCCCATTTCACATGCCATATATGCATATATCCTTTGGCAGACCCTGTTGTTCTACTTGTATTTTATTCATTTTAAAGTATATTTATAAAAATGTAAATATTTTACAGTCATGCTTTTAGTTATGTTTAAATTAGTGATTAATAATTGTTCCTACAAATTTAAGGTCTGCCTGAGAATGCTTGCCTCTACACAAGGCATGTGAAATGTTGCAAGAAAGTTTGTAATGTCAATGATAATACGGCAACATCATTTTATTTGGCTTTAAATTAAATTCCTTCCTACCAATGCAGTTGGTTATGAGTGCATGTGTTCTTTGCAGGAAAGGTAAACCCCACTCAGTGTGAAGCCATCACCATGGTGGCCGCACAAGTGATGGGCAACCACGTTGCCGTCACCATTGGCGGCAGCAACGGCCACTTTGAACTGAACGTCTTCAAGCCCATCATTGTGTCCAATGTGCTCCGCTCCATCCGGCTGCTTGGTGACAGTGCTAACGCCTTCACCGACAACTGCGTCGTAGGCATCACGGCCAACCGTGACAACATCAACAAGATCCTCAACGAGTCCCTCATGTTGGTGACTGCACTTAACCCCCACATTGGTTATGATAAGGTGAGACTTGATGCTCTTTCTTCAACGTTCCTTGCTTCGTTCAACACCTACTATGGTTAGCTAGCTGTCAGGAGGTTCGCGTCTTTACCGTTAAAAGGCTACAATTTTATTAGATTGTTTTAAGGAATGTGAAAATTAACTTTGTGTTGAGTTTATTAACACCTTTCAAGTATATGTGTAGTTATACCAAAAAATGTTCCATCCTCTGAAATTAATTAGGTGTTATTCATTTATTTAGTGGCAGTGCAATTTATGGCAGTGTTTTATGTGGCAGTGCAATTTATTATGCTCAAATGGGTGTAAATAACATTTATTTAGTTTTATTAACAAAATAGATCATCATTGTATGATTATAGAAAAAGAAAGGTTAGATACTTAAACTCAGATGCCACATAAAAAAGACACGTGTAGTTCATGTTTTTAGAGCAGAATAGATCAGTTGTGTGAAGACTACTCTGAGCCACTTGCTCCAAGAGGCGCAGGCCCGACGTGGCCTCATCATCACTATTTGCATTTATTTACCTTCCCCTGTATTCACGTGTTGTACAAATGAAAACAACATACCTATGTTGGAATTCTTTGGTTTTTCGTGATTCTATTCTCTGTTACTCAGTAGAATTTATGCTGCACTGCAACTGTTAGTCTCATACAGAATTATTTGCATAATTCTCCTGAGTATAGGCAATTTTTTGTCTTATTTTGAAAGTATACATTTTGTTACATTAACTTAAACATGTTTTAAAAAAATCTCACAAATAGTTTGTTTATATTCATCAATGCCTCTTAAGAGCTTTTATTGATTTTTAATAGTTATTTCATAGTGTTTTCTTGAACTCTTTTTCTTGTTAAGTTTAATAATCTTTCATTCTAGCTAATTAATGTTAAATGAATACTTAAATTCAGCATAGTGACATTTATTTTCATTTTAATTATAATAAATTAGTAGTATTACTTGACATCATGGCTGATAGATTTCATTACATTTTAGTTATTAAGTATCCATAAAAGAGAAAAAAAAAAATTGAATAAAAAACTCATCATGAAAATTCTTTGCTATGCGATCATAAAAGTTTTTTTGGTAAAAATAAGGTATGTACGTTTTTGTCATCAGCTCGATATCTCTGTGTGATAAAAAGCATACAAGTCAAATCCTCTTATAAAACACACTATTTTTCTGCACCCTGCAAGTATTTGTAATATTCAAAGTACGAACTAAAACCGTTTTTTCTTGCTCTACTGTAAAATAAGGAATTTTGACTTGTACTCTTATGATTGCCCATCAAAGAATTTGTCCATCAGAAAAAGAAGCTATAAATGTGCCAGTATATTCTTTGTCTCACCTACTAGCTCATATCAGTCACAATTGATAGGTAGGCAGTAACCATCAACCATATATACGAAACAACTGTTCTTAGAATATATTTTGCGACGGTGCTGCCACTCCAGCCACGTCAGTTATTTTTCTATTCTTCTGGTACTTTACTCTTGTCACTGAGGATTTATTACTCTTGCAGGCTGCACAAATTGCCAAGAAGGCCCACAAGGAAGGGACAACATTGAAACAAGCAGCCTTGGCTCTGAAACATCTCACGGAGGAAGAATTCAACAAATACGTGCGACCTCAGGACATGCTCGGCCCCAAGTAATGGGAACTGGATCTTCTTTAGCTATGGAGGCTTCGGCATGAAGCAATAAGTGTTTTTGTTGTGCAAGAGACTTATCTTTACGTACATAATACCATGTGCTATGTATGTAGCAAAGCAAGGTTTCTTGAGATGTGCTTGACAAAATCTTCATGGACAATAACTTTTTTTTGTAAAGTTAATGCAAAGAAAGAAAAAATACTTTTGAATGTATAAATATATTGAGTGTCTGTTTCATGAGATTGCATTCCATCATGCATTACTGCTTAAGGGGATGATATTTGTTAGTAATTTATGTAAGCAGATAAGCAGTGACTTGTACATTGGTATGTATGATTTGTTCAAATGAAGTTACTATTGAATTTATCAATGTATTTTATTTTATTTTTATTCCACTTTTATTAATACATTGAGTCATGAAGCCGCTGGCAGATTCATCCGACGCACAAATTCTAGCTGTTCTATTTCATGACATTGACAGACTGCCTTGACAGCAGCTCATGTCACGACGTGGATGAAACATCTGATGTAAGGCCTGCGGTTTGCTGCAGGTTTCCAGCCTATGTCATCAATGTATTTAAAATAACTTGTATTGTTAATAATAGGTTACTGTATCACAGTCTGGTCCCAGGGTGAATCCAATGCACTTGAACAAGTGGCACTCAATGTATTAAATTTCCACAAATACACAGAAAGGTGATGAACACGATTCCATTATGCAAACCGTTAAAAGAAGAAAAAAAATCAAAAATCTGAAAAAAAATCTTCACCTTCTTTAAGGAAATCAAGGGCAACTGTTGAACAACAATATCAATATCAATAACGAGGGAACAGAATTTATTGTAATAAAAAATGCACAATATGTACATTCATATGTACTCATTTCTTCCAAAACATGTAAGAAAAAAATAGAAAATATTTAAATAAAAAAATCTTTATTAATGTCTTTATAATTGTTCTGTATAGGCATTTTCTGAGCATAGAAGGTCACTGATCAGTTCTTAACTAGTATTCGGAGTGGCCAAAAATAGGTTCTACCTCTACAGAAGTAATTGTACTCTAGACTTCATCACATAAGAATGCCAGTGAAGGATTCCGGGGTACAGGGTTAAGGGGAATATACCCACTTCCCCAAAAAAAGAACTCTTAACATCGCGGGATGACAATTTTCTGGAAAAAAATATTTGTTTGTTTTTGATCAATCAACAAATTTCTGTTTGAAACATGAGCAAGTATGCGGTTGAAATTATTTTTGTTCCCAAAAATCCACTCCTGTTTGACTCCGAGTATGCAATAAGTGGGGGGTATGTTTGCGAATTCATGGAGAAGATATGGTGGTCATAGATGTGCAACAGCATTTCATTTCATTTCATTTATTAGAAATTTGTAACATTTATTGCAAACACCCATCTGAAATGTTCCGTTTCAACATATAAATGAATTAAAATATAACAAAATATATACTAATAGATAAAATATGAAAAAATATGAAAAATAGTTATAATTCATTCAGAATGCCTTGTAAACTCTAAAAATTATCATTGAATGCAGGTATCTAGTTCCTGTAAAAACATATAATGACATGGAAATCGGTTCCCTAATTATAACATCGTCGATGCAGTGCTGTACCAATGTGGAATTGTTCATATGGATAGGTGAATGATAATTACAGTGTACAACCTTAATAAAAGTAGAAATTAAATTTAATTGGTTCTAGGATGGGTTCATTAATTCATTATTTGATAGAAAATTGTGGGTCCATGTGTTTCTGGGAAACAAAACAAACTCTGTAAAGGCAAAATAAGTGATATATTTAGAAGGTTCTCTGCTTTTCCATAAGATATCCACTATGTTGGATGAAATAGGGATAAGATTGCAATATGAAAAAATTAGTTTTGAAAATATGAATTTGCTCATTACCTACTTCACAAGCTCATTACCTACTAAATAAACTAATAATCATTGTTACAATCTGTGACACCATTCTCAAAATCTCAATAAAAAAATTATTATTCCACTCAAACAAGAAATTAACAAAAAGAGTTCAACCAACATAAGTAGAATATACAAAGAAATAAGTTGTGTTGTCTTCTCACTAAACTATTAATTACAGAAAAGTTAAATTCAAAATTGAAAATTTCAACTAATGGAAATGACTATACTGAAGCATCTAAATGTCTTTGATGTTAATTGACTTTGATATTGGCTTAGTCGTATACACAATAGGCTACCACAAGATGTGAAAAGTTCTATTTCTGCTGCTATGTTTTAGGAAAATATAAATAAATATCTGAAAAATGTTTTTATGTCATATCATTGGACTAAATTTTTGTATTTGTAAATTAGTAGTAATTTTTTTCTAAATAAGTCAAATGTCAAAGGAATAACTTGGGAAATCTAATAACATATACTAACACTCTTTCAATTTTAATCAAAATTAAGAAATTATTTTTGAATTCAAGACATTCTATCCCTCAATAGTTAATTCTTTATACTTATGATTTATATCACCATTGGAAAACAGTGATCCTCATATTCTCATTGTAATCAATAATAAATCAATTTATTGATTAAAATTGTAATAAATATAATAAATCAAATTATCAATTTATTTAATAATAAATCAATTTATTATTAAAATAAAGTTAAAATTGAGATTAAATGATAAAATGATTTATCTTTTATTGATAATGGATAAGTAAATTTTTTACAGTTAAAGTAGATACCTTGAATCTGAAGGAAGCGAGAAATATTTGTTAACATTGAAGTATAGATTGGGATAACTTGTGTTAAATAGTTAAATTGGAAGATTCAAAATACTTATATGGAAGATTCAAACTGATGCAAGTTATGAATACACCTTGGCCAGGAGTGTACACTGCTTTTGCTATCAAGCTAAAACAAAATCTGGCAAATCAGGAATGTAAAAACTTCTTTATATGTTTCAATTAGGATGTCTCCATCTATTGAAGTTATAAAATTCGCAAAAGAATCTTTGAGAAAAGAAGAAAAAAAACTTGACCGTTCCATTTTTGGAATACTGGGCTCAAATAGGTTAAATAGTAAATAGTTTAATAGTCCCATAGAATAATAAGCATAATAACTAAATGAGGTATTGGCACACTGTGGTACACATAGCATAGTTACACCCATCAATGTTAAAGTTACAATATAATGTTTAGTTCTGTCATTTCCATACACATTATTAAATGAAAGTTTTTTACATTTTTGAGAGAATGAAAATGCTTGGACTAAGGAAATACAAGAGTTAATTTAATGACAAAAAGGTTCAGGTGCTAAATGTCCCCCTTCTCAATTTAAGAAACAAAGTGGAACAATTCACATAAATGTGTAAATACAGTATTAAAAACAAATGTTTTAATTAAAAATGGTGGATTTCCATGATTTTCTATTTTTAATATTGTAATTACACACTTGTTAATTATATAAACTTTGTTAATGTAATCTTGTATATTTTATAATTATATAAAGTTATTATTTAATATTGCAACGAAGTATAATATACTTTTGTGCTGTAGTGTGTCATATGAACCATACTGAGCCACATATAGTAAATTACTTTATTGTTCAGTTTAACTAATGTAACTATGAAAACTGTACTATTTAATATTGCTAAATGAATTGTATCATATATAAAAGTGAATTAACCAGGGAAAACTTTGTCACTGTATCATTAACAAAAATAAACAAATATCAGTAAGAAAAAATTAAATACAACAACAACAACAACAATAATAATAATAATAATAATAATAATAATAATAATAATAATAATAATAATAATAATAATAATAATAATAATAATAATAATAATAATAATAATATAAATGAAATAAATAAAATAAAATAAAATAAATTGTTCAAACTTATTTTTAACTCTTGATAAAAGGGTTTTGTGGTACTCAAAACATGTCAGTAAATTAACTCACTTCCTTATGGACTGCATTTACATTCCCTCAAGACCGAAACTGTTTTCATATAATAACTCAACTGTCACTCTCAGTCTGATGCAAACTGTGGATTCTGACCTCTTGCCAGCTGATAGCTTCTAATGGTTGTGTCCACAAGTGTCTGTGTGACCAGGAAAGCAAACAGTTGGGCCAGGGAGATGGTAAGGAAAGGATGCAGTGGAAACTCAACTGCCTACAGAAATGGCTTCAATCAATGCAATAGGTGTGCTACAAAGTGTTGCAGTTCATAGAATCGGTGCAATGAAACATGTGAGAAATATTTACAAGAAAGTTGGTGTCATTGGAGTCCCTTTTGATAAAGGACAGGTAAGAAAAAAATTCTGTGTCATATTCCAATGTAGTGCAGCTCTTTAATGAAATACATTTTCTCTTACAATTTTGTGAATTTTTTTGTAAAACTTTTCCAAAGAAAATTTATCTTTACCTCTAAATTTTTATAAATAATTGTTTAATATTTATTTACTAGCTTTTCTAGTAATTAAATATTCATGTAAGCTAGTTACTTAAATAGGTAAGATGACCGTGTATTTGAAAAAATATTTCTCATGATTTGAATTTTGCTTACTCATCAGTAAAATTAAATTTCTTTCACTTAGAAACTTTTTTTTATTATTACATCATCTACAGTCAGAATTGAAAAATGAACCTAGAATGTTATTTAACTTACAATTCTGAAATGAAAGTCAGAATTCCATCTGTGTTCAAGGATGATTATTTTAAGATGTAAATTTATGTTAAAAAGATGCCTAAACAAATGTCACTGTTCATTATGAATTTTCAGAGTATACAGTACTAAATATACTGCTTTGAGACATGGGTAGGTCTGAAGATATGTATTTGAAACCCCATACAAAACATCTGTTTATAATATCACAATATGAAAAGCAGAATGGTGCCTTTGGTATCAAACTATGTGGCAACATTGCTCTGTTTGGAATGCACCCTCTCTTTCCCCCTCCCTAAACCTGTCTGGTGGCTGTCTATTTAAACTTGTTTTCAAGTCCTAATACTTCCTTCCCCTCACCAAATGAAGTTAACAATCACAATACAACTTACTAATTCTTTTTCATTTTGTTCTTTGCTTTTCTTTGAACTTTGACTTGACTTCTATGTGTTTACAGATGTTCATTCAACATAACAGTTGGTATTGTTGAGTTGTCTGCTGAATTTGTCTGCTACAAAACTTGTTTTTCTCTCTAGTTATAGTTACATTTTCATTTTTGTAATAAATTACATTTATTTATATGTCATATATTTTTGCTTATTAACAATTAGTAACAAAGCTGGTGCCATTTGTACTGGCATTGTAAATTCATTTGTACATAGAATAAATGTCTTCACTTTATAGTAATATTTAGTAAATAGAACTTAACATAACAACATTAGGTATTTAACAATACCACACACTATGGTGCACACAGCACATCTTAAACAATGTAGCACACAAATAATATATTAGCAGAGCACATTATGTCACAGCCATTCATAATTGTAGGTTCTACATGTCAATGAAAGCAGAATTCTAGGGCACAGCTTAGAAATTTAAATTTATGAATCCTTCAGTACTACAGAAACAGTTATGAACCAGCATATTTTTAATTGAGTTTTTAATTCTTTTATCTTCCAAATTCTGAAGGTTCCTACATTTACCAATCTAGAATTTGATTTGTTTTGAATGCTTTATGAAACCTATATTACCTCCACAGAGAAAATCGAAAGTCCCATTGTAAATTTTGATCTATATCAAAAATAATTTCAAGAGCCTGTATAAATCCTCGATATACCAAGGTATTAAAGGCCCTTTGTATTACCAAAGAGTGATCTCTGAAGACCCTCTCTTAAATTTTGATTTTATTGATGTTTTTGACAATTTTGATAAATTAATAAATTGATATAATTAATGATACACGTGTGCATTAAGTTTAACAAAACTCCTTCAATTTCTGTGCATGCAAATGAAAATATCAAATTTCTTGCATCAATATTTGCATTTGATGACAAAACCTATTCCAGTACTTTTTTATGTCAAATAAGCACTGATGTAAATTTTTAATATAGTGGCATATTAAACTAAGAGTTAAAATACCAAAATAATTACAAAATAAACTCTTAATGTTTAGTTTTCACATGAGTAGTTCAAAATTCTTTTTTAACCCACAGCCAAAGATGCTGTAATAACTCAAAACATAATATATTTGAGAGAAATTGAATCATATCTTGATCAAAAAGCACCTTATAAACAATGTAAATGATTTTCAGCTTCCTAAAAAATTGAAACTAAAAAAACAAAACAATGTGGTGGTCCTCTGTGAATAATACTAGAGTTAATAAAAAGAAACACTGAAGTTCTTGACTGCTTTGTACCTGATTCTTTTTGATGTTTCCCAGACCAACTCTGGAGTGGCATTGGCACCGGATGAACTGCGAAGAGCAGGAGTTATTCAGAGCATGAAAGCAGTTGGCAAGTTCAAAATCCTTACTTTAAAATGAGATAAATAGAAATAGAACTCTAAGAAAAAGGAAAAAAGTATTAAAACTTCCTGTTTGAGTAATTCTGTCTCTTTCTATTTTTAAATCATTACTGATAGTTAATGAAAGAGAAATTACTTCTTTTTGCAGCAGTTGAATTGCTTATTTGATCTAACATTAACAGTCACAAGAAATGTTTGGATGATTTGGGTACTACTGAAAGCTTGACAGAACTAAAAAAGTACTACTGAAAGCTTGACAGAACTGCAGTGAAAAGGATTTTTTGGTAGAAGTTGTATTGCTGCATCATACATTACTGGATATTAATTAATCAATTTCCTGTTTCTATTTCTCTTCTTTAAAATAATGTATAGAAATAACAATAAATTTTATAGGATTCGCCACTTTGGCAGGTGAATAAAAACACAGGAGTTCTTACTATTTCGCCTTAACAAATCAAAAACAAATACACAAAGCAAATGTTACATCTATAAGATTTACAGACATTTTCATTACTTAATGAATGGAACTTAAATAATAAACAAACACCAACTATCATATAATATATAGAATAAGCTGCATTTTTATCTAGTTAACCAGCAGTAATTATGCCAGCAGTTTAGATTGTCTGTAATTATGATTACAGGTGAGAGATTTTCAATTATTTTTAAAATTCTTAAAAATGATTAAAAAAATTATGAAGGAAAGACTTGTCTTTTTCAATTTAATCCATCATATTAACAAGGGAAAAAGAAAGAAAGAAACAAACAAACAAAGAAGAGAAATAAGGGGAAAAAGTTAATTAATTGACAAATCTACAAACTAAATTGGTATCTTCTACAGATATTTCATTTAAAAAATTGTATTATTTTAAAAAGGAATCTTTGTGTTTAATTTACAGTTCTGTACATAACTGAAGATGTCAACATGTTTTTGTCCACAAAACGTTGTTAAGTACTTACTACCAAACAGTTTAAAAATGTATTGATTGTCTAAAATAATTGGAAACCTTTCAATATATTATAATATACTTTAGTTACAAAATTTATAGATATCCAAAAAGCACATTTACTCTGAAAAGATCAAATGAGAATATATGAAACATCATGTGTCATTAGAAACTTTACATTTTCAAAAAAGGGAATCATTAAATTTTTTTAATTAATTTTAAATACAAAATACATTAAATTCAGAGAATTGTTCAATTAATAACTTTTAAATAAATTAAATTTAATCCTAGAATCATAATAAATATGATTCTAATCACGCTTGCCTACACTAAACTGCATCAACAAAGAAACAAATACAAAAGGAAAGTACTCAAAACAATAAATGTAACAGCACAATAAACAGAATCAGAAGAAATTAGGAGAGTCAAAAATGTCATTAACCTTCCATTAGACACATGAGTATCAGAGTGATTTATTTGCACATTTATTTGCTGCCAATTTTTAATTTTATTTTTTTGAGTCAAGACCTTTCTTTTTTTTAACTGTATCATGGAACAAACCAGTGGACCTCATTTACTTTCTGCATTATGATAGGTGAAGTTAAAAGCCTCTTGTAACAAATGAATACATTGTGACAGATATTCTGCTATTTTTCCAGTTTCCTCATAAGTGACTTAAAATTTATTAAAAGTGTTATAAAAACTTATAATAGGTATAAGGAGCTAAAACAGCCCCCAAGAGGCAAAATGAAAATCTTCCAAAACAATTTGAAAAACATAGCTAAATGATTGCCATTGTTAAAAGTCTTAAAGATATAGCAAAGATAAGATGGCATTTTGCCAAACTTCTGGCCTTGGCCCATAAAGTTTATAGTGTTTGTTCTTTATATAAAAATTTAATCATCTGCTATTATTTAATTTAAAAAATAATAAATTCCTTGACCATTAGCTTTTAATTAAATACAATTAAATACCATTTAGAGCTAAAAATAATACGGCATAAATCTTTTTGTGAAAGACAACAAGGAGTAGGTTTACGTAGTAATTCAGCATTTTGAGGCACCAAGTAATTGTCACAAGAAAAAAATGACAACCTTATAAAATATAAATGTATCTTTTACTCATTTACAAAAGAGAAACATTCAAAATAGTCCATACGGTATGTTTTGGTTTGTAGTCTAATGAGGTCATCACAGAAGCCATTATGTCGCTGTACCACTACACACTGCCACTTTAATATATCTCCATTCAGTAGATTTAAAGCAAGAAAAATGCACTGTTTGTACAAAGCAGAAACAATTAAAGCTTCTTAAACCCAAACTCAATTTTGTTAAGGGAAAATATGTAAATTTTCATTTATAAAATCGTTGAACGTGAAACTTAACTTTGATTTTCAGGATGTGAGGTGACTGATTATGGAAATATTACCTACAGAGTTAAAGAAGAGGACTGTGGATCCGTGTCAAACATGACTCATTTGGCACACATAGCTGCCTGTCAACAAGAGGTATGATCTTTGTCTTAAACTATTAAAAACCCTTTAAAAAAATTCCTCCCATTTCAATTGTCAAGCAGTGAAAGTATAATTTTTGTTTAATATGCATGATTCAATTTGTAATAACAAAATAATGACTTATAGCAATTTTACATCTTAAGGCAAACTGAAATTAACAAGATGCATCCTGTTATGTTATATGCTGTAAATATGTATGCATTGTAGTTTTATTAAAAAATTCAAATTTAATTTAATAAAAAAGATAAATCTAGAAATATTCAAAATGTCCATTTACCTGTTCACATTTTAAAAAGAAATTTTCATTACTTATCATTATGAAACAAAACAACAATGAATTGAAGGGGACCACACCTCCCCCCATAAAACCAAAGATTTTTGTTGTTGTGATATTCTCAAATTATTGAAAACATTTACCACATTTTATTGATTGTATGCTAAGATCAGACATAAAAGATTAAGTTCAAATGAAAATAATAGCAGTATGGAAATGGGTGAAATACACAAAATGCTTTACAATAAAAAAAATGCTGCAGCAGAAATGAAAAAGAATGAGAAAGGCAAGGAACAAGAAATCACACAAAAAATAGCAACAGAAGAAATGGAACCAGTTATAAAAAAGCCAAAACTAGGCAAAGTCCTGGATTAAATGGAGTTCACAGGGAACTTGTAAAATATGGTGTAAAAGAGCTGAAGAACATATTAATAGAACAATTCAACCTAACAATGGAAGAATATACAGTGTCAAGAGAATGGCAAAAAGGTTTAGAAACAAATCTATATAAAAAGGCTCAAAGAGAAACTGCAACAATTACAGAGGAATGTTCTTACCAACTGTCTAAAAGAAAATTGTTTGTAAAATATTTTAAGAAACATAGCGAATGAAGATTATGGAAGAAGAACAATGTGGAAGAAGGACAAAGAAGGAATTGGAAAGGCAGGAGCATGAAAGATGCAACAGATTCAATACAGATTATCTTAGAGAAACATTATGAAATGAATTTTCCAACATTCATACCATTTGTTGATTTTGAATATTCATATAACAAAGTAAACGAAACAAATGTATGGGAAATCACAAATATAGAGAAACTCAACCAGACAACTAATTAATGGAATACAAAGCCCCTATTCACTCTAGAAAGAAATTTAACATTAATGCTGTGATCCCCATCGAATCTTTTAAAACCTACAAAAGACTCAGCCAAGGATGTAGGCTATGACCTTGCCTTTTTCTGTACAAACCACATGATGAAGAAATAGAAGCAAATGATATCACTTGAATTGTACATTAACAAAAAACAATATTTACAAGCAATACTCTGTGCAGATTACTTGGTACTACATAGGATACAGATATGGAGACAAATGACAGTTTACAAATTGAAGCAAAATAAGAATGTATGACATCAGCAAGTAAAACAAAATCAATGGCTCTTCAAGGAAAGGAAATTAGACAAGCTTATATAGTAATAGGAGGAGAGATAATAGAATAAATAGTAAGATTTTGCTTTCTAGACAACAATAATGAACACTCTGCTGAAGAAATAGTATCTTTTTAAAAATATTTTTACAAATTTAAAAAAAATTACTATCATATTGTATCATATGAGTTTTGTATTCAAAAACATCAGCAAACAGCATCAAAAAATTAAGAACTTTTCCTTAACAACACAATGACATGTATTCTCATAGAGGTCATTAAATTACAAGCCATCTAATATTCCCAACAAAACAATTGAATGCAAGAAAATAACTACATGCTATATTACTTAACTCTTTTGGAAAAAAATATTCATTACCTACTATTAAAATATTTCATTCAAATATTTCTATTTCGATTGAGTGCCATGAACAACCATTAAAATTACTCACATCAAAACACTGTTTTATGTTGCAAAATATTTTGGATGTGAAAATATAGTTCTTGTTATTGTAAGCATACCATTGTAATAACGGTAGTCATATTGTTTACTGAAATCATCTCATCCTCACAATTCATTGACAGTTGCTCATGGCGACACGCAGGGTCCGATTTTTGGCCTTCTACTTTGTATGGGTGCGAGCGTGGGAGCATGTGTACAGGTGACGAAAAAGGTGCACGAGATGAGAGGAGCAGTGTGTGATGCTGTGTATATATGTGTGTGTAGTGGTCGAAGAATAAGTAGGAGTTTAGAGAAATAATGTCTGATGCATTACATGTGCGTGGCGTGTGGGGATGTGTGTAGTCGTATAAGAAGTTACAGAAGATGAGATTTGTGAGTGTGTGTGTGTGTGTGTGCGTGCGTGTGTGTGTGTGTGTGCGTGCGTGTGTGTGCGCGTGCAAGTGGCAGAGGTACAGGAGATGAGCGGAGTAGTGTGACTCATTGCATGTGTGTGTGTGTGTGTGTGTGGGCAGGTATCTCGGAAGGTGCAGGAGATCCTCGCCCGAGGCGAGCTGTGTGTGACGCATTGCATGTGTGTGTGTGGGCAGGTGTCTCGGAAGGTGCAGGAGATCATCGCCCGAGGCGAGCTGTGTGTGACGCATTGCATGTGTGTGTGTGTGTGTGTGTGTGTGTGGGCAGGTGTCTCGGAAGGTGCAGGAGATCCTCGCCCGAGGCGAGCTGTGTGTGACGCATTGCATGTGTGTGTGTGTGTGTGTGGGCAGGTGTCTCAGAAGGTGCAGGAGATCATCGCCCGAGGCGAGCTGTGAGTGACGCATTGCATGTGTGTGTGTGGGCAGGTGTCTCGGAAGGTGCAGGAGATCCTCGCCCGAGGCGAGCTGTGTGTGACGCATTGCATGTGTGTGTGTGTGTGTGTGGGCAGGTGTCTCAGAAGGTGCAGGAGATCATCGCCCGAGGCGAGCTGTGAGTGACTCATTGCATGTGTGTGTGTGGACAGGTGTCTCGGAAGGTGCAGGAGATCCTCGCCCGAGGCGAGCTGTGTGTTACGCATTGCATGTGTGTGTGTGTGTGTGTGTGGGCAGGTGTCTCAGAAGGTGCAGGAGATCATCGCCCGAGGCGAGCTGTGTGTGACGCATTGCATGTGTGTGTGTGGGCAGGTGTCTCGGAAGGTGCAGGAGATCATCGCCCGAGGCGAGCTGTGTGTGACGCTGGGCGGGGACCACACGGTGAGCATCGGGACCGTGGACGGCCACCAGAAGGCCAAGGGCGACCTGGCTCTGCTGTGGGTGGACGCACACGCGGACCTCAACACCAACGCCACCTCCCCCAGCGGCAACGTCCACGGCATGCCGGTGGCGCTCCTGGCGAGGGAGCTGGCGGACTACTGGCCCTACCTGCCCGGCATGGACTGGCAGATGCCCAGGTAATACTTCCTACAACCCACTAGGATATTAGGGGACTACTGGCCCTTCCTGCCTGGCATGGACTGGCAGATGCCCAGGTAACACTTCCTACAACCCACTAGGCTATTAGGGGACTACTGGCCCTACCTGCCCGGCATGGACTGGCAGATGCCCATGTCAGCATAATAAAACTTCGTCCAACAGACTAGGCTATTAGGGGACTACTGGCCCTACCTGCCCGGCATGGACTGGCAGATGCCCAGGTGAGCATTATAACTATTCGTCCAACAGACTAGGCTATTAGGGGACTACTGGCCCTACCTGCCTGGCATGGACTGGCAGATGCCCAGGTCAGCATTATAACTATTCGTCCAACAGACTAGGCTATTAGGGGACTACTGGCCCTACCTGCCCGGCATGGACTGGCAGATGCTCAGGTGAGCAGAATAATAGTTGGTAGAAGAGGCCAGGATATTTAGGGACTACTGGCCCTCGCTGCCCGGCATGGGCTGGCACAACATGCCCAGGTGAGCATTATAATAGTTCGTAGAAGAGGCCCATATATCGGGGGACAACACGTATTTACTCCATTTATCCGATTGTTAGGATTTTTTATTACTAAAATTTGCAGGCATGATCTGAAGATTGGACGAGAATGATTCTAATTATTTTTAACTTTCAGAATTTCGGTGAGAAATATCGGCTACATTGGACTACGCTGCCTTGGTTCATACGAAAGGTAAATCTTCAAATTTACATTTATTTCAAATGACCAATCAATCCTTGCAAGTATCGAAATATTCAAAAAAATACATTTTTTTTGGAAACAATCTTGATCTGATTTAAAAAGTTTGCTTTTTGTTTTTCGTTTACAATTATTCCTCAGTTACTCTGAGAAGTTATTTTACGATAATGTTTCTTCGAGGACTAAAGAAGAAGAGCGATTCAGGCTATTTCTGGGAGAAAAGCAGCAGAGGTAAATCAACACGAATCTTGAAACTTACTGGCTGCATACAGATATGTTGATGACACGAAGTCTGATGCAGAATTTCTCAGACGCTGCACAAACGAGAAAGCCAAGGAGTAAATCACAGAGCAGCTCGCTCGTAAGTTCACGGTAAATAAGTCACGCTAGGGTGAACGAAATAATCGTCAAGTTGTGCCTGGGAACGTTGGATGATTCTTCTAGGCTTCGGATATCGTGGTTCTTCAGGAGCTGCTTGTAGAAGCGCGTTGGAAGATTTGCTGCGCGAGTCATGGTTCCTAGAAACTGCTTCCAGAATTGTCACGGGGAAAGATTTGCGCGAATCATGATTTCCTTAGGATGATTGAGGATGTGCTTTCGGTTACTCTGATTGGATGAGGCTGCTTTTAGAAGTGTCATGGAGCAACTCTGTGTGACTGCTTCCAGAAGTGTCATGAAGAAAGCTGTGGGTGAATAATGATTACCGAGGGGTGTTTGTAGATGTGGCGTGGAGGTTACTGTATATCATATTTCTACCAATCTACTATTAGAAGTGACGTGGAGGCTTCTCCGTGTGAACCATATTTCCGGAAACGCTATTCCTGTGTTAGATGAAAGAAGCCATGTCGTCGGCTGACGATGGACAAGTGGGACACCACCGCCTACGGGATGGACGATGTGCTTCGTCTGGTAGAGTTGGAGAAGTGTCTTACGAAACAGGCATTCCGCAGGGTCTAGGTCTAGAACAGTCGTGGCGAGTGATGTGTTTGTCGTAGACTGACGATCTACAAGCGGGGCGGGGCCACCTAAGAGCTGAACGATATACTCGTCCTGGGGGAGTTGATTTCTCTTAGAAAACGGGTTCCACAAGGTCCAGGTCTAGAACTCTCATGGAGGGTAACATGAATGTCGTAGGCAGACGATCGACAAGTGGGGCATGGGCGCCTACGGGATTGACGATTGCCTAGGGAAGATGGAGATGTCTCTTAGGAAACTGGGGTTCCACAGGGTCAAGGTCTAGAACTGTAACGGAGGGATTGCCTCAAGTGTATGTGTGTGTGCCTTAGGCTGACGATCGACAAGTGGGGGGTAGCCGCCTACGGGATGGACGATGTGCTTCGCCTGGGGGCGTTGGAGGCACTTCGCCAGATCCGACGCCGAATCGACCCTCGTCAACGTCGCTCCCTTCATCTTTCTTTCGACGTGGACTCCTTGGACCCCCTCGAGGCCCCCAGCACAGGAACACCAGGTGAGCTATTCGTTGTGTGCAGTGTGCTTTGTGTGCATTGTGTGCTTTGTGTGCTGTGTGCTTTGTGTGCTGAGTGCTTTGTGTGCTTTGTGTGTCGTGTGTGCTTTGTGTGCTGAGTGCTGTGGGCCTTAGTGCGCGGGGGGCTGTCGCTGCGGGAGGCGCTGGCGCTGGTGGAGAAGGTGTAGTGAGCGCTGTGTGCCGTGTGCTTTGTGTGCTGTGTGTGCTGCGTGTGCTGAGCGCCGTGTGCTGCAGTGCGCGGGGGGCTGTCGCTGCGGGAGGCGCTGGCGCTGGTGGAGGAGGTGCTGTGTGCTTTGTGTGTTGTGTGCTTTGTGTGCTGTGTGCTTTGTGTGTTGTGTGCTTTGTGTGCTGCGTGTGCTGAGTGTGCTGAGTGCCGTGTGCCTTAGTGCGCGGCGGGCTGTCGCTGCGGGAGGCGCTGGCGCTGGTGGAGGAGGTGCTGTGTGCCTTGTGTGCTGTGTGCTTTGTGTGCTGTGTGCTTTGTGTGCTGTGTGCTTTGTGTGCTGTGTGCTTTGTGTGCTGTGTGCTGTGTGTGCTGCGTGTGCTGAGCGTCGTGTGCCGTGTGCCTCAGTGCGCGGCGGGCTGTCGCTGCGGGAGGCGCTGGCGCTGGTGGAGGAGGTGCTGTGTGCTTTGTGTGCTGTGTGCTGTGTGCTTTGTGTGCTGTGTGCTTTGTGTGCTGCGTGTGCTGAGTGCCGTGTGCCTTAGTGCGCGGCGGGCTGTCGCTGCGGGAGGCGCTGGCGCTGGTGGAGGAGGTGCTGTGTGCTATGTGTGCTGTGTGCTTTGAGTGCTGCGTGTGCTGAGTGCCGTGTGCCTTAGTGCGCGGCGGGCTGTCGCTGCGGGAGGCGCTGGCGCTGGTGGAGGAGGTGCGGCGCTCGGGGCGGCTGGCGGCCGTGGACCTGGTGGAGTTCAACCCGGCGGTGGGCGACGCGCGCGACCGGGCCACCACCGTGGAGGCGTGCCGGAGCGTGCTGCGTGCGGCGTGCGGTCACTCGCGCAGCGGGGCGCTGCCGCCCGACGAGGACCTCCCGCTCTCGCGCACGCCATCGCCCAACCCGCCATCGCCCGCGCCCTCGCCCACCGGCGCGCCCTCCACCACGCTCAAGACGCCCATCCCCAGCGCAGAGGCTGTCAGGGACGCCTTCTAGTGGATGCCGTCCACACACAACTACGCAGGTCACTCACAAAGTCACGCCTTGTATGGTTTTTACGTACACTGCTGGTCAAAAGGTTTTGGACACTTTTTTTTACTCGGCGCCCTGGATTCTGCCTTGATAGTGCAACGCATATCCAGGGCAAAGAAGTTGGATTTTCGTCTCAATTTATCTTGTGTAGATAAACATTAGTCAGGGATCCATATATTTCCACACAGAGTATTCATTGACGCAAAGTGATTGGTGGTTGGGGAAATCCACTGGTTGCTGACGTGTTCTACGGACTTGAGACTGGAGGTACACCACGATTTCTGGATCATAGTTCTGAAAAGTACTTCGATCAGGATGCAAAGAATCGTGAACAAAGTTATTCCGGTATGGGTTTTTATGAAATGACAGTTTACAAGTTAATTTTTTGAGTTAAAATGTTTCAGTTTATTATATATATATATATATTTGATGCAAGATATGTGGACAATATAATAGTCAATGACTACAGTGTATATTATTACTCTCTCAATCAATTTTTGTAACAAATATGAAATTATTAGTAGCGTTCAAAAACTTTTGACCGTCACTGTGTATAAAATTAGTTACTAAGTGAAAAATTTGAATTTAGTTCTATTCCTCAAACCTTCTTCCACAATCGACCTCGTTAGTAAGTTTCTGTGACAACATGTAGCAGCACATGAGTCGTTTGCAAAATGGCCGACTTCCATGTTCGTATGAAACAGCGTTGTGTGATTGAATTCTTAAATGCAGGTGAAATGCGCGTTCGTATTCAGGAAAGACAGAAAAATGATGACTGGAAAAATGAAAGACTGAACGGTGATGCAGCAGTGGATGGCAGCACTGTTAGACGATGGGTTCGTCACTGTAACCAAAGATGAAGGGCAAGCACCGTTGGCTGACGAAAAGCGGTGCGGCAAGTCGGTGACTGAAGTCATTCCACGCAACATTCAGCAAGTCGATGACATCATTCGTAGTAACCGCTGTGTGACTGCAGATGAAGTGAGGAAGATAATGCGATACAATTCATTTATCACATTTCACCTTCCGCGTTCAAGAATGCAATCAAATCACGTTGTCTCTTGCGCACATCGATGTCGCTCAATTTCCAAACAACTGCTGTGCTGCCACATGGTGTCGCAGAAAATTACTACTGCGGTGGATTTTAGAAGTAGGGTTGAGGACTATTGTCAAATTCAAATTTTTAACTGAACTGATTTTATTTAAATAGAAAAAATATATATTATTTTTGACTGACCCTCATACTCTGATTTTTGGAACACGGCTATCAAAACTTTTAGAATGAGACTTGTCCTTGGCAGCCAAGCTTCTGGAGTATCTAGACTCCTGACTAGATGCATCAATCGGTCAGTGATTTTTCAGATTTTTTTAAGTCTAACTCGTTGCTCGATTGCAAATCTTTGTTTCTATGCTGATTTAGTTCATGTCAAGTTTCCATCTTTATAATGAATCATTACCTTTATTAATTTCGTGAAAATGTCCAATCAGATAAATTTCATATCTGCATGTGACATACCATTGGGAACATAGCAGAGTCATCTAAACTATGAACAACTGAGCAGTTTCCATGCCTGTTTCTCATTTGTACAACCGTTTATATTTATTAATTTCAATAATTCTCAGATTAATTTCTAGATTATTTTAAATATCATATTTTCAATTCAATTTCTATTTTTTTTTTCAGTGAGTATTTTAAAGCTTCATACTCTTCGAGGTGTTGAGTGCTGTCTGCAAAAGGAGAAGTCGGTCCGACTCCCCTCCATTTTTCGCCCGCGTGCATCATCGTCAGTGACTTGAGACGTGCTCTGATGGGCAACGCAGTCTGCACTACGCCCGCCAACCTACTGACTGCCAACACGCACTTTAAAGCGCTATTGGCTGTTGGGAGTTCTCTTTCGGAAAGACATTTTATGAGACATTCCTGCATTATCCAGCAAGAGTATCTCGAACAGGCAATTATGAGTACTAAGGTTGCGAAAATTGCCCCTATACATGTGTTTGCTGCAGTGGAGTAGGCTCAATGGATGAGAGTGATGTGTCGCATCCCCAAGTTTTTCGTCTCTTTTGAAACTTTTGTTAAAAATATTTTTCTCTTCAAGTACATCTCTCTGCTCCGTGTGTACTTTTCGTTTTTTCCCCATGCGCTTTCCGGTAGGCGGCTGTCACCTCCGTGGGATGTGACAAGTTGAGAAACATCCCTTCGACGGCTGCGATTCGTTGCCAAGGTCATTGAACTCTCACCATGTGCTGTGTGCAAGATGCGAGGTTTCGGCCGACGGTGATGCGACGCTGACTGTCGCCACTCGGACTTCTCATTGGCGCTTCTGTATTCCCCCTCCCAAAGCTTCGCCATCGCCTCCAATGGGTGACCAGCATCCATTGTCCAACGGGTGCTCTCGACTGTGGCCTCCATAGAGGGTTTGGGAAAGGTGGTGTTTGACCAAACTTCACATGCATGCGCGTATTATTGTTTTGTTTATTATTGTCAGAGCAAGCAATGCACAATTAGCAATTCTCCAAGATTCTCAAACAGTAAGTATGTACATCGTAATATGGATAGATACGTTAATTGGTCTCCCTTGTTTAATCCATAATACTGATTGCATCCCCGTGATCACTGAGCAGGAAACGCCACTGGTTTGCTACATATTGTATATTCCCAAATAGATTTTTTTAATGTTGCTATTATACGAGTATACTTTTGTTTTTTGCACCTATCTCACGAAACTGTAAACACGTGAAGTGTAATGTAGCCATTGAAGAACTTAAGAGTTAACTGAAGAGTTAAAGATTAGAAACTGAAGAGTTAAAGTTTGCTGATATTGTCGCTGCATTTAAAATTCAATTACTTACTGTTATTTTTAATAAAGTGTTTATTAGTTATTAAGAAGTCTTGAGACGCCAGAAGACTGATAAATATACTCAATATCAGGCCCATCTTAGTCTGTGAGTCGCCCGTTGACTCAGACATTTTCAAAGCGGGCTCCTCTATCTGCTTGACAGTATTACAAATCTTGCCACTTTGAGCTATGTACGAAATATGGATTGAAAATTATTTTATATACCAACCAGCTAGCTGTTGCTAGACACTTAATTATGAGACCACTGCAAAATTCAAAATGGCTTCCACGTTTTCAAAATTTAAAAAAATTGCAGTTAGAAATGCAAATATTTCAGAATAGTTAAAAATTTAAAATGTTGGATTTTTGTACAAAAAATATCGATAAAGAAAGCAGAATAACAGCTTGAATGATATAGATAATGCAGCCAGAGAGAATAAACTGATAAAAAAGAATGGCGATAGCGTTGGTCAATAACTTAGAAAAGAAAAGTCAAATTCAAATAAAAGGTCGATAATCCAAATTAAGTGGAGGCGGTCCCTTCCGGTTTGTGAAATTGTCCGGATTTTCAAAATGAACCAATAAAAGGACAGGTATTCATCCTCAAAGTAAACAATAAAAGGTTGCTAACATCGCTCATAACGAGGACAGAAATAGAGAGGATGAATAAACCCGTCAATATAGAAGTTTTCGGTTTTTAATTTCAGAAATATGTAAAATTTTCGTTAATCGTTTTAAGGTTATTAAATTCTGTGATCACTTTGAAACAAATATGTGATTACAGTATTGTCTTATTGCATTTTTTGTCAGAAATGAATCTGTGTTTAAGACAATCCGGATTTTGTACTAAGTTTCGGAGTCGTACATTTTCGACATTAATCACACAAATTGAAAACGAATCGAAATATTGTTTGTTAGGGACGGATTCAGCTCTGGGAAAATTCAGCCCTTAATACTACAATCTGTCCCTAAACATTAAACAGTGTATTTGTGAGTAAATCACTGGATAAAGCCTGATGAATTTCTTGAGTTTTAGGTAGCTTGAATTTTTCTAACGATTTAAAAGTAATTCACTAGCTAATCCATCAGTATTGCACGTGTAAGTAACGCGTGTCTATATTGACACGTATGTATGTTAATTTGAACATTTTGTGTGTGCAAATTTGGATTAAGGGTTAGGTGGTGTGGCTGGCTTTAGTTCGTAATGTAAATGGGCCAGAATTTGGTACACATATAAATAACCATTTTTATATAATAAGCATCTAAATAATTCAATAGAATGAATGATTAGTGTCTGCGTATAGAAGGCTGATATGTAAACGTATTATCTTAAATTTAATATGACTGATTATTTTAATACATTATTTTTGTATTGTATCGTTTTATCTTAATTAGAGCAGAAAACTCTGTAATGGTAATGAATCTCAATAAACAAACATTAAAAAAATCTGAATGTGTTAAAAATTTGTATTCCCTATATTCCAATATGTAATACACAAAATACCTAATGGTACTACAATAGAAAATACTTTTTACGAAATCCGAAAATGAGTTCTATTTAGAAACGTAATGTAACGCCGTTCTTTTGGAACAAAAAAGGTGAAAGAAGCGATTTCATGAAGAAAAGAGAAACACGTGGTGAATTTGCTCCAAGTAATTTGATGATGACAAATGTTAGAACTATTTTAGATAAAATCGTCATCACTTCAAAGAAGTGCATGATCTGATCGAAAACAGAGACGGCTGCAAAGCCACAAGGTTCGTTGGAACCGAGAAAACGGACTTTTAAAGGAAGTTTATTTATTTAATAGTGTTTTAGTTGTCAATAAAACCCGGATTTTAATGCAAATGCTTATATTTTTTGCTAATGCTTTCTAAGAAAATGATCATATTTCTTTACTAATCAGCCCATTTGGAGCTTTCCAGCCAAATTTTATTTTGCATATTTTCGCATATCCGAAGGTTGCTGCATATTCCTCCAATTTCAGTTTGATTGATTGATTTTTTCGTGTTTCCGGGCGCGTCAACGGCTTTGGTCATTAGTCCCGTAAGTGTAGTGCATGTTTGTCCTCGGGAGGAGGCGGTGATCTTCCCCTCCTGGATGGCGAGATCCGGCGCCAACCTACCGTCGGCTAGTGGGATATTCCCCTAACCAGGACTCTCCCACCAGCGGGGCACCGCCTCAGCCGCGACAAGCTCTAAGCTCCCGACCGGTCTCCCGAAATATGTGGTAATGTAGTGCATGTTAGTGTAGGTGTGTGTATCAGGGGAGAGGATAGGACAGATCGCTCGCGGTCCGTGGCCCGTTTGTTAGGGAACTGCTCCGGCATTCACCTGGTGTGGATCGGAAAAACCATGGAAACCTACCGATCAGAGCAGCCGGCCTCTAGAATTCTCCAGATAGCGGCTGAATTCGACCTAGCTGAAAAGCCAGTGTCGAAAATCCTGCCGCCGTGGGGAGTAGGAACCTAGGACCTCCCGGTCAGAGGCGCTGCAGTGACATCAGTTGATGCACTGAGCTACCGCTCCCGGTCGATCGATCGAGAAGACGACGGGTTGCCTAATTGCCCGCTTCCGATCTCGCGCGTCGCCATGACGCGAAGACACTTTCATCATTCCGCACTGGGCAAATGGGTTCAAGTACCCCCCGCAAGCTCTGCCCCCGGGTCACACCGCCTGATGTCACGCGCGAGGGAGATAAACCTTGCCCTACCACACCAGGGGGTCCCGGCTATCGTTTTCACAACTGCTGATGCCCTGACCTTAGCGGCCGATATCACTGCTCCTTGCGTCCGTCAAATCAATCAGTTGCCTCCGAGCTTTGCTGGCGGTGGGCGTCTTTAAAGAGTGCGTTGCCAAGACGACCCTGCGACTGAAATGGCTTCGGTGAAAGTTGTTCATCTGCTCCAAAACGTTGCTGCCCGCGGAGTCGGCGGTGTGAAAAATGCGAGACATTTCCACCAGAAAGTTGGGGTTATCGGAGTGCCGTTTGATAAAGGACAGGTAAGGTAGAACAGGCGTGTAGGAATGTTTCCGCACGAGCTACTTGCCCGCCTGGGAGGTTCGGCGCTCTTGCGGACCGGCAACTTCCCCTGACTCCGCTCTCATTTCCCCTCATAATCCATAAAAGGGTGTACAGGCGCGAACTGAAGCGGGGAATAGAAGCTCAAAGCGTGCTCGAAATTCACGACGAAAGATTACTTCTTACGAAAATATTTTCCTGATTTTTGTATCAAACAACCGAGATTTGAATAAGGTTTGTATTTAATTACATTATTTAATGTTTACTTTCTCTTGGGAAGTTCAGCGCTTTTATGTGTATTCGTTTCCCCTGACTCCGCTCTAATTTCCCCTCCCAATCCAGAAAGGGGTGATCTTGCGCCAACTGAAGCGGGGAAGGTAAGTTCAAAGCGTGCTCGAAATATCACGACGAAAGATTACTTCTTACGAAAATATTTTCCTGATTTTTGTATCAAACAACCGAGATTTGAATAAGGTTTGTATTTAATTACTTTATTTTATGTTTATTTTCTCTTGGGAAGTTCAGCGCTTTTATGTGTATTCGTTTCCCCTGACTCCGCTCTAATTTCCCCTCCCAATCCAGAAAGGGGTGATCTTGCGCCAACTGAAGCGGGGAAGGTAAGTTAAAAGCGTGCTCGAAATATCACGACGAAAGATTACTTCTTACAAAAATATTTTCCTGATACTTTCTATCAAATAACCGAGATTT